>JAOTQG010119238.1:0-10888 GCA_025631175.1 Iris virginica | reverse complement strand
GGAGTATTTCTCAGAGCTCACCCATTCTCGCGAGCACATTATGAACGTGCTCATGCGAGAGAACAAGCTTAATGCTCTAGCCCCCCTCAACCCAGAAACAGCTCAGTACAGTCTGACCTGACGGTATATTTAGATGCTATGTTATTGCATTATATTTGTGGAATATCCTCAAATTCTTAAAATTAATTTTTCACAAATGCATTTTAGTAGTATAGTGCCTAGCTAGATGCTCCGTTTCCTCAGTTCGAGGCATGTGCCTCAATTGCTGAATGAAATCTGTGGACACTTTCCAGGATGTGAAATCGTAAATTAGATGAGAAGGGAATATGTCATAGTGAATTGTAGATCTCACATGATTCTCGGCTGCTCTAAATTCGGTGAAATACTTCTAATAGTGTTTCTTGTTTAATATGTACAGAAAACACAGACGCGTGACATTGACCATTCGAAGGTTTCGGTATCGGTACGTTATACTCTGACTATGCATGTAAATTAAGAAAGGGTTGAAAGCTTGGTAATAGGGAGCGTTTAATATTTCAGAAATCAAAGAAGCGAAGACGAGAGAGAAGGAGAAACACACAATTGGCTAAAAGCTCAACTCGGATATTTTATCAACTCTGAATAAGTTTGAGGCATTTCAACTCTATTTATAGGCTAAAAGCTACTCTCCTAATAATAGTAGGACTAATACATAATTAAACTAATACAACACGAAATAGTAAAACAGCTAATTACTATAATTAAACTAATACAACACAAAATAGGAAAACAATTAATTTCTAAATAAGAAGACTTTCCTAATTCATAAAGGAACTAAAGAATACTAATCACAATCGTAATCTATCAAGGACACTTATTAAGAGCAGCCCCTTGCTGCCACTCTCTCTCATTGGTGTTCAGAATTTGTTCTTTGTGGCTCTTGTGATTTGAAAAGCTTGAGTGCAGTTTTAACAAGTAATCGTAACTATATATGTTCTCGGTTCTTTAGCCGCTATGATCCGTCTATGTTGTAATCAAACTAGCTAGGTGTAGATATATTACCTGTATTAATAGGATCGATGGTTTCATTTAGGGAGCTAGTGGAGCAGTGAATACTGTTGTGTTGCTAGACCTCTTCCTCTTTCCAAATTGTCGAGTGTACAATTCTAGAGTTCCTGGTTATCTTGCTGGTAAGTCCACTCCCACGTTACAAATAACAAGTGTTTGAAATAAATGCTAATTCCTCGTATATATTTTCTGTGTCATTCATTCCAGGGAGCCATTGTTATTGGAAGAGATTGGTGGAGAATAATTAGGGTATGAACTTCAATGCGGGAGCTTTGTTCTAAATGCTTGATGTGTAGTAGCTGCTTTCCTTGGATCACTCCAGAAGTATTTAAAAATAAACAAATCAAACAACTTTTGATTCCTTTTGCTTTATTTTATGATTGTAATCCTAACATTTTTGTTGTAACAGGAAGATACTGAATTTTATGGAGCTCCACACTTGGGCGGTGCTCTGATTGGTACAGTGTCTTGTTTATGAATTGGAGGAGTTGCACGCGTTCGCTGTGTTCTGGTTGGTCTGAATGGTTGAGCAATTTGCATCTTCTTCTTCGTACACAAAGATTGTAATACTCTTATCATGTTTTTCAAACCTTAATCACCCCCTCCCCCTCAAAAAGCTGAAATTTTGTGTTAATTTGATTGGCTTTCGGATAGATATTTAATTAAAGTTTTAGCTGTAATTAAGAATCGTCGTACACAAAGATTGTAATACTCTTATCATGTTTTTCAAACCTTAATCAGATTACAAAGAACCCTAACAGTTACAAAATCAAAATTTCATCATAAGGCACCCATATAGACAATAAGGAGTTTAAGTGTAACTTTTTCACATGAGTAGTGAATTGCAATTTAATTTGAAGAAAAGAGGAAGAGGAAAAGGAAAAGGTGAGAAAACTTTTACTTCTTGCTTTTATTGTAATTGGGAATCATGGAAAATTGCATTAATTTTATTAGTGTCTAAAAGATCATGTGAAATTAGTTTTGTGTTTACATTAGCATTTTAATTACTACTTTGCCCTAATTCTGCTCATAACATAAGTAGTAACATGAAATCAACTACTCCTCTCCCAAAGTGAGTAGTAATTTTTGGTTGGATGGAGAAAAAAAATTGTCACTCATGTCTGGACAGATTAATAACAAATATCACTCCTTTTGGGATGGATGTTAGAAGTTTTTCAACATTTTTTCCAAAATGTACAGATTGACCCCTCTAAATAGTTATTTTGACTTGAATGTTTGCCTTCTTTTCTCCAGAAGATCAGATTTCTCTTTTAACTTTCCAAACTTTGATCTTTTCCAAAGATGAGGAAACTGGAATTCACGTAAACACTTGAACTCGACTGTATAATGCTGCCATGAACAATTATTTGCGAAAAAGTATAGTTGATAATGCAATTTACATTGGACTGGTTTTCTCTCTTAATGTCAACATGATTGAGCGTCAGAGGCTTCAAAGGATTCTGTCAACGGATCAATGTTCTTGTAGACGTATCAGTCATTTGTGTTGTTTCTGGCATTGAGTTGTTGAAAGAAGCTCTTTGCTGCTTCATATGTAGACCAGCAGATTGCAGCAGCAGGGGCATGGAAAAGCATCCGCGGTGTCCAACCCCTCATGAGTCCGCCGTATCCATCCTTTTTCACAATGGTTCCGATAACATCCCTAATTGAAGTACTGGAAAATCGATCACATCCACACACACCCTACATGAAATGTTAAAGAACGCGTTTCGTTACACTTGGTGAGGCGAAATAAGCCTCAGAAACAGAGGGAATTGGAATTACGTACTTCGAATTATATCATGGTTCAACCATACGGGAATGGTAAGTTCCCTTCTATAGAAATCTATGTGGTGTTATCTCTACCATTTTAACTATGGCTCCTACGAGGAATTTCTTATGGTTTATATGTGGCTTCCTACTACATATTTAGCATCAAATCATCGTAAATGCTTGAATCGCCTGCGATGAGCCGTTGATCCCAGATCAATGCTTAGAACAGATCAGCTCGACTTGCTTGGACGAGTTTACAATGTACACTAACTTCAGTTTAGTGATTTTATCACATAAAAAACAGAATACTCAACAATCAAAACCTAACCTGACACTGCAACCGAGTCTTGACAACATCAAGAGGAGTGGTGACCACAGCAGCCAACCCGCCAGCGGCTGCCCCTGCCGTAGCGTGGACCAACAAATTCTCCTCGTCCCCACCGCTCTCGAGCAACACCTCCATCAACCCTCTCTTTGCAGCCTCGTAAGTTGCAAAATGCACCGCTGTGAACGGGGCGTTCATCAACACAGTAGTCCTGTAAGCAGCATAAAACCCTCCGACCCCTTCTTCCAGAAATACCCTCTTCACACAGTCCCCAACTCCCTTATACGGACTGTTCTTCAGTTGCAGCCTTTGTTTCACAACGTCCATAGGTGTGATCACTGCATCACTACTCACAGTTGCAAACACACCTGACACGGCATGTGCTAAAGAATTGTTATGGTCTTCAACTGTCAGGATTTTCTTGAAAGATTCATAAACAGAGAAGTAGACAGCGTGGGCTGGACCTGCGCCGAGGCCCATGGCAGCGATGCCTCGGTAAAGTCCCGCAGGGCCCTCGACCTTTAGAATATTGGAGAGAGATTGCCGGAGGTTTAATACTTGGACGGAGCAGGGTGCTGCTGAGGAGCCAATTGCCTGCATGCGTGTCTTGAGGGTATCAACTGGGAACATTGCCATGTGTTCCACGGAGCCTGCGACAGAGCCTGCCACCATAAACTGCCAAAAAATAAGCCCATCGTGGGTGGGCGGAGAAACGGTCAGTTCGGGATTTTGGTGGTGGTGGAAGGTGGTGGCTGAACTAGTAGCAGTAGTGGTGGCAGCCATTAAAGACAGAGTAAGAGTGGAAATGAGATTGGAATGAGGAGTAAATAAAGGGGTTGGGATTGAGTAGTTCTTAGTTGTGTTACCGTCAATCAAGATCAAATACAGAGGAAAATGATCATTTTACCACCAATTAATTGTTGCAAAAAGATTTTTTTTAAAAAAAAATAAAAATACAAAACTCATTGAAATGTCGATTTTCTGCTTAGTCTAAACCAAGCTTGGTCCGTTGATTATTTTCTTTTGGCAGTCACCGGAATGTTGAGAGGGACGTAGGAGGAAGATGACAATGGAGGTTATGGAGCTTGCGTGTTATCCACAAGCTTTACTTTTGTAAGCTTTCTTTCTTATAGTGCATGTCTGTCTCAATTAGTCTTTACCATCTCTGTCAAGATCGCGATTCCTCCTTTCAATTTCTGTATAAAGTCGGAGAATATCAAAGTAGACACGATGCTCTTGAACCATCGTGTCTGCATCGACGTGTGGTGGCCACAAGGTTCCCTGTCTTTGGATATTATCTCCAAAAGTCGATTAGCTAGCTAGTTGGGGTCGTAAACATCACATAAGCAAAGGGTGTGTATGCATATTTTGGCAAAGTTACTCAACCATGAGGACATCTGATATCTTCTTCTTCTTCGAACAAAATAGAGGGTCTCTAGTTGTTCATGACACTAAACAACGAGAGAGTTAGGTGTATCGAACAAAATAGAGGGTCTCTCACTCTTCTTCTTTTTCTTCTTCGAACAAAATAGAGGGTCTCTCGTTGTTCACGACACTGACATATTCTTTGCGAAGATGGTAAAAAAAAAATAGTGTACCCGTTAACTAAAATAGTGACGTAAAAACAACGTTCGTGTTCTTGCAGATTCCAGAAGTGAAAAAACTAGCTTATCGTTACCAAAATCAGTAGCAATTAATCAAACCCTGGCTTGTTCATTTTCAGGTTTGGGGCACACAAGATGCAAGAACACACTACTACCGCATAACAAGAACTTCGAAGTTCCTCTCTACGGAAATTACCGAAGCCACTACTCTTTTGAAAGAACCAATGTCGCCTCTCATTGCCTGCCACTCAGCCAATTAGGCCGGTTAAAATGGTACCCATTAATTCACTCTAATCCATTTTAGACTATTAAATAACTCAATTTATTACAATTTATTTAACTAAAATTTATGTATTAAAATATATTAAAAAAATATTTTTTTGTACTAGTGAGTTTTCAGTATGTTAATATGAATTTAACTTAATTCATTTATTACATAATTGTATTGATCGATTAATTAAATGAGTTATAATATGTTGAATCCATTAGAACCTATTAACTATTAAAACTCAACACATTAAACCCGTATTGACAGGTTTAATGTGAACTTTGATAGATATAGAGATTTCTGGTCCCAAATAATGTTCCATCTTTTATCGTATAATTTTTAAAAATGACACGAATTTTTAATTAACTAGAGTTTCAAATTTTAGGGTTATCTTTTAAACAATTGAGATGAGATTTTAGAAAGATGACATAAGAAATTAGATATTATTTGGGATAGAAAATCTGAACTTGCGACATAAACACAACCAGGCAGTTAAAAATTTATGGTTGTGGCTCAATTGGATTTCAGATAGCTGGGACGTCGAAAGTGTTTGATCATGAGTTACGAAGTATTAAATTTAGCACAATAGTTTTGGTAACGTAAAATCAAACCACCGAATAGTTACATCTTCTGATGTTGCAGGACATCGAAAAACTTTTTTCAAGTGCATTTGAATTATGTTACATTGGACAAATCTCGATCGTGTGAAGTAATGTAAAGGGAAAAAAAAAAACAGAAATTACAACCTAGATAATGTCCCCATTACCTTAATATCACTTATCCTTTTTCCATAATTTTCAGACCATGTTTTGGTACCTAAATTTTCTGTGGAAATAATTTCAGCATTTACATAAGTATTGTGTCATAAAAATAGTAATAATCCAGCAATGATACAAGTGTCTAAGGATAAATAATGATGTAAATATTTACCTAAGCATTTAGATAAGTCTTTATTTAAAAAGTGAAGTGTAATCATCTCGAAAAAAGTTAGTGAAATATAACAAGAAGCTTTTCCATCGACTCACTCGTGTCTCAGCGTTGCCCTTCTCTTAATATTCTTGGTTCTCTTCCTTTGTGTGTCAGGGTGTCTATAGATTTGCCACAAGTCTCATTGTATATATATCTAATTATTAAGGTCCTCAAAACCAGCACCAGTGGTCTAGTGGTAGAATAGTACCCTGCCACGGTACAGACCCGGGTTCGATTCCCGGCTGGTGCATGGTAGTGAACTTTTTACTATTCTAACTTCTTCTCTCATATATACCCCTTCGTAACAACCCCCCCAAATTTCTTACTTGGTGCTAATCCAAACCTTACAAGCAAACTATTCACACTTTCATTCTGATTTTTCTGCTATGAAGCAGAATAATGTATGGCGATATCACAGTTCATGTTCCTTCAAAATCATCTTAGAAACACATGGAAGAACATATCATTACATCAAACAGGTTCATAGTTACATCAACCGTACAACAATGAAAAGTAAAGGATTAAAAAAAAAGACCCTCCTCCAGCAAGGGTGATTGTACGTATTCGATAATAACAGTACCATCATTAATTTACCTCGCTTAGAACTTATCTACAGTAATTCCATCTCTATTAACCTCATAAGCCTCTCTACTCCTGCTTCTCTTCATTCCAGCTGTAAAATTAAGCTTTGATCCTTCAGTGGAGATGCAACTTACTTTTACCCATATCATCACCTTTGTTTTCATTCCCTCTACATCCACTAGCTTGCCTTTCTCCAGATATCCAGTTACAGTGGTGGAAAAACGCAGAACTGAATTGTCCCTATAACCCACTTCACAGATCGTCGGAATGAAGACGGTTATCTTTTTCGTCTCTTCATTGAACTCATAGTTGGTGGCATCACGTGGAAAGATTCCTATAGGCAAGTCATATTCTTTAAGCAACTCAGGCAGTGGCTTTTGCATTTTTCCTGCAAATGGAAAACATTAGTTTCATACCCTTAAATGCCATCAGAGATGTACACTGGATGTTCTCAATTCCACGGAAGATGTCCTCAGAGAAGAGAAACTTAAAACTGAGGAATACATGCTTTGATTGAAAAAGAATCATTAGAGAAAGTATACTGTTAATTGAGAATGAAGCTTGTCCTATTCCATTATATAGTTTAATTTTACTCTAGATAGTATCTCATTTGTTCAATATTTATAGATTTGAGGCTCTCCGGAGAATGCCCAGGCAGAATAAACGCTATTTTAAATCTTGACCAGCCCATGTTACAAATTTTAACAGGTGAAGCCAAATACGCCGTTGTTATCAACCACCTAATATTCCCAATAGCAATCAACAAATTGTCAACATCAACCAAGTAAATTCGAAGCAGTAGTGGCACTCAACTAACTTAGAAGCCTAAAATAGGTTGCAAGGTCATTATAGACATATAGTCAAATACAAGAATTTCAAAGCAAAATACCAACCTTTGATTTTGTTGACTATCCATTTTGCTCCTCCTTCAATACTGCTTGACATATTCTAATAGTTGAAACAGATCAGCAGGAAATCAATATAAAGCAAAATTATGCAAATTTGACCACCAAAAAATACAACATGAAATCAAATAATTAATATTCGGCGTAAAAAAAAATTTAATGTTCAGACTGGAAATTGACATCAAGACCCAAATAACTATGTTGGTGAGCTCGTCTTAGCCAGAGAAGAAATAATCTGAAGGTGTCCATCTTTTCATAAACGTTTTTCATGAAGTTAATATAGACAGCTCTTTAGGAATATCATATTCCCTCAATTCCTCATTATCCAGCATCCAATAAGCAACAGTGAAATATGAGCAATTTTATGCGTAAATACATGGTTGTAGCAAAGAGAGGCCAATACTATGGGGCCCTGCATATTATTATGACCACCCTACTTTTTCCGCAAAGTACCTGATGGAGCTGCTAATGCACCCAAGACACATTCAACAAAACAAATGACTGCTTTCCTTTGATTCGTAACATATGAACAGAGGATAAAGAATTTCATTTTCCAACTGATTGCCATCACATCCAGCGTACGAAACTTTCGCTGTAAAGGAAGAAAGATGAATAAATGTAGAGGAATAGAATAAGGCATTCCTTTCCCCTGTTTACTTACCTATATCTTTCCCCTGTTTACTCACCTATATTTACTAGCCTATCTCCCATTTTTCCTTTCTCACACACACTATCTCCCTCCAAGCTGAACTTTTCCACCAAACAGATCCTGAATTCTGACGTAGTGATGGAGGACAGATGTCACAGATTGAAAGTTGGGATAAATTTGGAATGTTTGTGTAACGTAAAGTTTGGTATGAATATAGGCGCAAGCAATTGTGACAAAGGTTAAGTTGAGTTGATTTTAGGAATCTGCTTGGAAAAAAGCTGAGTGGATCCCCCTCCTTCAATAGACTGACCCATCTCATGTAACTATTCCCCCTATCCTGCTTGAATTGGGACATTGAAACAAGCTATTTGTCTTCAATAAATTTAAGAATACTTGTCCACAAATAATCTAAAAATGGGGCCAAATAAAATTAATGGATGCAAATCACCATTTTTGCTCAAATGATGGCAAATTCTCAAAATCGGCACTTGTTTTGGAACACCCAAACAACGGATTTCGGACACTTATGATGGAACTGGGGAACTACTAGGAACATAACGTGGCTAGTCCAAAATTGTCACTGCTTCACATATTTTCCAAGCTTTTGCCAAGAATAAGATTTACTTTCATTCTGTTAATATCGAATGCTGAAACGCTATCTTCACCAAAAAATTGGCCCCAGGTTGAGTTACTATGTAGAACAACACATTTTCTTCATTGCAAGTAAAGCCTTGAATACTAACTTGTTTGAAGTGTCTATATGTAATATCAATAAAAATGACAGCATTGCCCATGCAATACTATTATGCATAAATGCTAATTCTATCAGCAGAAAATACTGTATTGTCAGTCTCAGCGATGATTGGAACTACTCAAAGTAACTGCACATTGTAACATTCACTCCTAATGGCCACGTCAACCAAAAATGTTTACCACCCATACATAGCTCCCCTAGTGAAATCAGAAATTTAAACAAGCCCCAAGATAAACTTATGCTACAGCGATTTATATGATACAAGCACAAACAGATAATCAATAAAAACTAAAAAACAAATGGTTTAAAATTTTGAAAAAGACTTCTTTGACTTCAATCTAGTGTAAAATATGCTCACCAAAGAGGTACAATTGCTGCCTTGATATGTATTTTCTCCTACTATAGCTTCATGTTCCTTAATAATAAGAGAATCATTTCTAAGACAACCATATGAATTAAATCATTGCTTTCCTACGTTTCTTTGGAAGAATCGTTTTCATTTTCATATTGCCACCAAAGTTCCGGCATTCCATTTTCAAGAAACACGTACCTACAATTATCAAAATGCAAACAATAATTGTACAAATAGAATCCCAGACATTCCCAAATTACTACAAACAATTGATATTTTCCCTGGAAATGAACGATAACAAGGGTATTAATGAAGCATTGAATTGTCAGTAGATATAAATATGTAATTAATCAAGAATAATTATGCCGAACTAAATCATACAAAAGTCAATCAATCACTAATATATCCAAATTGAAGCTACATAAAATTAGAACAATTACCAAATAAAATCGAACAACTATTAATTATCACAATCAACAAGCAGAAATTAAAATGTTAATAGTAAAAAAATAATTTATCCAACAAAATATCAAGAAATTGAATCATAACAGGCTTACATTGATATCATTTCCAACGGAATTGAGCTCCTTGCTGGCTTTATTACCGATCCAATACGATCCCACCTTATTCAATATCTGATCCATTTTCTATTAATCTAAGCAATTCGATCTATGCTTCTTTTGGGTGAGACCGATCGAACAATTTCCCCTTTCTCTCTATCTCGTGTGCCCTAATTCGCGAGAGCAAGAGAGAGGGAGAGAATTTTGTTCTTCGGTACGAACTTTCGCGACTTTTCAGCAGTCTATTCTGTGTGTTGACGAAAAGGATAAAAGGTATCGTCAACCACCCTTACAAAATTACTTGGTTTCAGTCAAGCCCCTCATACTTTGTTTATCTTTCATACGAACATCAGAGCATACAACTAACAAGATCCGACGGGAAAAAAAAATATTCCCATTTAAATATATTAACGTATTTTGCTCATCAACTTTTAAAGTTGATATACTTTTGATTCTAAAACTATTAATTCCACTAATTTTTTCCTAAAAAATTAATGGTTGGCTGACGCGAATAATGATTTTTGACTTTGATTACATAATTACGGATGTATTTGGATAAAGAATTTTTTAATACATTTTATTTGAATTTTATTTTTATTTTTAATGGAAAATAAAAAAAATATTAATTAAATCGTTCATTTTGGGACAAATGAAGTAAAACTTACTCCTAAATGCTCGATTGAACATTCATTTGTAACGAATGTAGTAAGATCGCTCCCAAAATTACATATTTATAAGAAAAAGTAATCGTATTATTTTTTGTTTCTTACTCATTCATATGAAAAAGGAATTTGTTGTGTTAGAATAAACTAGAAGTTTTTTATGAAAAAGAGACTCAAGATTCAATGACTCTGGGTATCTCAACCATTTCAATGGTCCAAGTTCTTGGTTCATGTTTCTACTTACTAGAATCATGTATCGAAAATAGCATTTTCGAAATTTTTCAAAATTTTTCGAAAATCAAAATTAGTTTCTGATTTTCGTTCCGAAAATTTCGAAATGTAAAAATTGATTCCGATTTCCTAAATTTTCGTAACTATCGGAATTTCGAAATTTCCAAATTCCGAAATTTTGGAATTTTCGAAAAGTTCATAATTCCAAAA
>JAOTQG010119227.1:0-10889 GCA_025631175.1 Iris virginica | reverse complement strand
CGTACCCATTTGCTTGAGTTTATGATTTTGTTCTGGGTGTCTTATTGGTGATTTGGGGTGTATTACTATTGACCTTTAGGTGTTTGATATGCAGGCTGTTCGGAAATTGAGAAGTACACATTTACCATTTCGGAAGCTTTTCTTTCCCTTCTTCATTATATTTAACCGAAAATTTAAGTTAAGAAGGGAAAGAAAGCTAATGCTCAAGTTTTGAAGGTAGTTGGGGATTTTTGATTGATTTTTTCATAACGAAGTTACAACATGAGTGTCGTTTCGGGGCTTATCTCGAGGCAAGTATTGCCAGCATGTGGCAACCTGTGTTTCTTCTGCCCAGCCATGCGGGCAAGGTCTAGGCAGCCCGTGAAGAGGTACAAGAAGTTGATCTCTGATATTTTCCCTCGGTCCCCGGTTAGTTTTCCTTTCTTTCCTCATTAGATTCCCATTTCTGTTACAGGGACTTCCACATTGTTTTATCTACTTAAATATAGTTGAAATGACACTCCAATGAATTTTTCTTATTTGGGGATGCTATATTCTGTGATATAAAATTACATTCATATTTGAACTAAGCAGAAAATTTGCAAGGAATCGCTCAAGTCTTGTGCTGCTATCTCATAATTTATTCATTTTCACCTCCCCCACCCCCCTCTCCCCCTTAGCAAAAACCCACTTAACATATGCGCATCCGGCTTGTGTCTTGGAAGTTCTGGAATGATCTCAGGTTGCTAGTAGTTCACTTGTGGATCAATACTTTATTGCTTCACAACGAATTGCTAAACTATTGTATATAAGATACCTAGCTTACTCAGGAATCAGGATCATGGATGTGTTTGTCTAAACATCATATGAGCTAGCAGCTTACTCTAGAAGTAGGATATTACTTGATGAAAGCTGCAGATGACTTATGATTCTTCTCCGTAGTTCATAAGCCCAAACTCTTATGCCAGCTGAATTTTGCATTTCCCACTTTTAGGGAGGATAAATTGAAATTCCTCACGAGGTCACTTTTCTTAAGAAATGTTGATCATTTTGCGTTATTTACTTAGATCAAAAGAGGAGCGTGTAAGTTGAAATTTATCCTTGTGTCTGTAGCTTATCATACTGGAGCAACATCAAGAAGTTCATATTGACTCCATAGTGCATGAATTGGCTTCTGCCTTTATCATCTGTACAACGTGTATGGTACAAATATAGTTGATCAAAAGGCCAGTAAACCAATAACTACTATACAATATTCTGTTAATTATTGTTCCTTTACTTTTGAGCGAAGCTTAAACCGCTGTCAAAGACTATATAATAAATTTAGAACTTTCATTAAGTGATGGATTGAGGATGAGAAACTACTACTGTTCTAACCGTGGCAAAACTTTCCGCATGGTGATGTTCCATTTCATTTAAAACCTTGAATCAACGTATGCTTTTCATGGTTAGGCTTTTGTGCCGTAGTTGGTCTTGTCATTAGTCATATATTTATGCAGGATAGGTGCTAAAACTTAGCTTAGTATTGTCGACCATTGTGCTTCATCAGTTAATTATAATGGGTTCAACATTCTCCTCGGATCTCTTTTGTCTCTTTCTAGTTGTATACAATTTTTAAGAAATGCAATTATTGTTCTACTTAAAGAAGTGAAATACCATATTTACCCTTTTGTAATGTTCTCTTTAACTCATGTCTCTCTCCAACTACCTAAATAAATATATGAGCAATTTGAATTTAAATGCTTTTAGACCTGAAGTGAGTTATTTTGGACCAAATTTGGCGTGGAGATGAGACGGTTAAGAGAGACTGGAGAGAGTATTTTTAAAAACATTTGTTGAGACTCATTTAATAACCTTGCATGACCACCTACGAGTGGATGTGAGGTGGTGTGGAAGTGGAAGTATTCAGACACAGATACAGGCTTAAGGGGAAATCTTGAGCCTTGCTACCTGAGGTCCTAATATAGGTTAATTTGATAGTGGCGAGTTCAGGATTTTGTCTTCTGCAGGGGCCAAATAAAGTTTCACATGTTCCAACACTTGGAGTGGAGATGAGACGATTAAGAGAGACCGGAGAGAGTATTTTTAAAACGTATGTTGCGACTCATTTAATAACCTTGCATGACCACCTACGAGAGGATATGAGGTGGTGTGGAAGTGGAAGTATTCAGATACAGATACAGGCTTAAGGGGCAATCTTGAGCCTTGCTAACTGAGGTCCTAATGTAGGTTAATTTGATAGTGGTGAATTCAGGATTTTGTCTTCTGCGGGGGCCAAATAAAGTTTCACATGTTCTAACACTTCCATTTATGATACATTGATTTTTTTCTAAAACATTAATATACTAAATTTACTACTAGCAAAACATAATTTAGTTAGGCTCTATCATATATGTTGCATATTTTAGGTTTTCATTTTCCCACTCGCTGGTTCTGCTATTTTTCTTCACATCTCTCTCGTGCTTTTTGATTCAAATTATTGCAAAACTACAGAAAAGAAACTACAACGCACTAAAATAAAATCACGGAAGCAAAGATAACTTGAAACTCAAAGTCATTATTCACATTATAATTTTAGTTGAATTGTTTACTGTGTGCGTCTAATTCGGAATTCTTGAAAGCCTTTTAACTAGAAATATTTGAATATTCCTTTTCCCCTAGAAAATTAATTGTTAGTGTACAAAATATATGTAACTAAGTTATTTTACACAATTACAAACTATTAAGTGATCATGCCCCAACCGAAGCATAAAATTGAGTCGCTTTTTTTTTTTAATAAAAAAAATAGTAGTGATTAACCGTCATGTTGGCATGGCCTATATATACCTTCCTTTGCCCTGAAAGATAATCCCGTTTACAAGTTAAATTTTCAATATTGTAGACTTGGTTTTCTATATCTCCTTTAGATCCGTAATAAGGAAAGATATAAAGGACTGTGACCTATACGGGGACTTGGCATTGGATCGCGTGGAATGGCAGGAAATGATTCATGTATCTGAGCCCAAGTGATTGGGTCTAAGGCTGAGTTGAGTTGAGTTGAGTTGAATATTAGAACTTAAAATATTTTCTGGCTATAATCAAAAGGGAAGATGAGACTTTCCTTTTTAGCAAAAAAGAAAAAAGTAAAGTCAAAACTTGCTATCTTTTCAAGTCATGAGCGGACGAAGCCTTAAAACATTTTAACTTTTAAAAGTCTTGGGGGGCATAGTAGCTTCTTCCCTCAAATTTATCAAAATATGTACGTAAAACACTTGGATTTTTAAAGGCCTCGGGAGAGGGGGGAAGGGATGACCCCTTGTTGCCTTATGCTGGCTACGTCGTGGTTGCCCAGGTAGAAAAGAGAAGTCTGTTTTATTATTAGTACAAACTAAAGAATTGGCAAAGCTATTTTTCTTCCGTATTTTGTGACCTTGTTAAGATTAAGAATTATGTATTTACTCATTGAATACTGACTGGTTTCGCATTCATTGGTAGCTGATTTTCACTACATACTGAACTGGTCTTTGATCTTTTACGGAGAAAGTCATATTCTTTGTAACTGCTAGGTCCAAGTACACTTTTCTTTTGCATTAACTACTACAATGGTTGTCTCTTGAAAGAGAAATTTGAAATAATACTTGAGATATTATTGAATCAATTTTGTCCTCTTTCCTCTTTGGAATTCTCATCTTTAGAGTGTTGCAAGAAAGTACAGGGCATAGCGACTCAGTATTTTTTATTATTTTTTAATGTTTTATTCAACCTTCGCTCAGCAGGCATGGTCCATTTGAATCTACAATTATACTTGAATTTTTCATAATTATTTTGATATTCAAGCATTTGTCATTGCGGTCGATTTGTGTTTTTATCCTGAGAATATATATCATGTTCTGCAGCGACATGGAACTGGGGTTCTTACAATCTACTTTGTTTCTTTGCATTGTATAGGATGAAGAGCCAAATGATCGGAAGATTGGCAAACTTTGTGAATATGCTGCTAAAAACCCTTTACGCATTCCCAAGGTATCCATTATTTTAGGAGATCAATGATGATTTTCTATTAATCATACTAACTAAAGTCTTAATCTGTAACTCAAAAATCAGATGTCCTTTTTACTAAGGTTCAGGTCATGAATCTGATATCTTTGATATTTGATTTTTGAGTTCGTTATGGGTCCCATCATTTTCTTTCTATCCATCGCCTACTTTTTCACTTTACATATCAAATATCAAAATCAAATATCGCACGAAATCGCATTCCTGGTCTGATCAATTTTAATGATGTCAGTATGATGTTAGTATTAGTTTAGTTGGTACATTATTTGTTGAAGCTATATAGAATATTGATGGGTTGAAACAATCATTATTTGTAGCTACACTTTTCAACAGTGATAAGGGGACTTCTGTTTGAAATGGTAAATTAGAGAGTCCATGGGAAAAGCAGCTGAAGCTTTTATTGAAACTTTATATGCTTTAATAATCATTGTTCAAAGTTGAGCTTTTAATCAGCAATCAACGGGAATTTTTCTGTACTACTAAGGAATTTCTTTCAGTTTAACTTCTTAACTTTTAATTTTTGGTCATCATAAGCTGCAAACCCAAATTGTAGCAAGGTTAAGACCCAACTATTCTCCACTCCACTCCTACGCTCGTTGAAACTTAAGTATGTTGGAGATTCTAGTTTCCTGCTTACAACTTAATGAAAGTAATAAGATGTGTAAAAATTTATGTACAAGTAACTCTATTAAATTTTCTTGTATTAATCACCGTTTCCATTCTTACCTCCAGATCACAAACTCGCTTGAGCAACGTTGTTACAAGGAATTGAGAACTGAAAATTTTCGATCTGCTAAAGTTGTCATGTGTATTTACAGGAAGTTGTTAGTATCTTGCAAGGAGCAAATGTGAGTTGTTTTTTATCTATTAAGTTCTTCTTTCATTTAATATATACATGCGATTTTAAATGTGAACATTACTTGTCTATAACTGCTTCTACTGGTGGAGATTTACTTATAAGAAGAAGATAGAATAAAGCTTCAAAATGTCAGATGCAAATATGCAATATAACTATGCTTCTGTCTTTCAGTTTTGTGCATTGCATATGAAGTGATACTGCATGGGTTGGAGATTACTTTTGCTGTGTTCTATTTATTTAACAGTGGTTTTTGCAGCTGATGAGCGAACCTAAAAGAAAAATAAAAAATCTACTGTGGGTGTTTTGGGAGGGTCGGTGTAAGACTGTAAGGGGTTAATATTATGCATATATGATTGTGAGCTTCGTAAACAAACCAACTGTTTCAAAAAGCAAGGTTGAGCTCGCTGCTGGCTTTCCCCCTATTTCAAAGTCTAGTTGCATTCATCCACGTCGGAAGCTTTGGTAAGGTGGTGGAGAACTGGAGATAACGATGATCTCTAGGAAATGCACTTTTTATTTCGACGTCACGTAATTTTTTTTTCGTAGTACATCTGCTTTCGTACAAACAGTTTCCACTCACCCTCTCCAACCTAGAAATAAATATCAAGCATTCTCCATTGGAGCAAAAGATCTGATATATGCACAGGAAGATCCATTGGGACTGTGTAGGTGTCAAAGACTGTAATGGGTTAATATTGTGCAAATCTGATTGTGAGCTTCGTAATAAACCAACTGATTTAAACAGCAAGGTTGAGCTCACTGCTAGTTTTCCTCCTATTTCAAAGGCTAGGTGCTTTCATTCAGTCGGATGCAGTGTCTTTGTTTGTTTAGGGTGGTGGAGATAATGATGATCTCTAGGCAAACACACATTTTTATTTCGACGTCATTTAACTGTTTGTTTTGTAAATTGTAAAACATCTGTTTTCCTACAAACAGGTCCACTCTTCCTCTCTCCCCCTCTCCAAACCTAGAAATAAATATAAAGCATTCTCCATTTGAGCAAAACATTTGATATTGCCGGACAAGAAGATCCATTTACATTTAACCTTTGTTAAGGAGGTCCAACAAACCACCAATACCCAGAGCGCATGTACATGCACATGTACAAAAAAGAAAAAAGTACTGTTAAACCTAATTAGGCTATTATCAATTATTTCTGGACTCTTTAAACCTATTGAAATAAAAAAGAAATAAATAAACATTATGGCTGTTCTGAGTGGACATGTTTGTATCTGAATGCTTTAAACTTCATGTCAGGCCTCTATTTGCAAATAGTTTGCTAAGCATCATGCATACTCTGCTGGATCAGACTCGACAGGATGAGATGTTAATTATTGGATGCCAAACTCTCTTTGATTTTATAAATAATCAGGTTTGTGCTCTTGAGTTGGTTTTTGTTTAGGTTGCCATGATTAAATCATCGGCTACTGTATCTGTAGCTCTCTATTTTGCAGAAAGACGGGACTTACATGTTTAACTTAGAGGGTTTTGTTCCAAAGCTCTGTCAACTTGCTCAAGAAGTGGGGGATAACGGAAGGGTAGAACAGCTTCGATCATCTGGGTTGCGAGCCCTTTCTGCTCTGGTATTATTATTCTGCCATTTTTTTCATTAAACGTAAAATGTGAATAACCCAAGTTTCAGTCCTTTGTGTTGTTTGTGACACTGGTCTAGAAAATTTCATCAAACATAGTTCAGTCTTGCTAATTAATAAATGTTTTGGGCTTTGTAGGTTTGGCTTATGGGTGAACATTCACATATATCGGTGGAGTTCGACAATGTAAGCACATTCTTGCAAAACAGTCCCTTTATGTACACACACATCATACCCATACATATTTTCTTTCTTTTTCTTTGTCTTGTTTCCCCCCCTCCCACCCTTTTTTTGGGGTGCTATTTGTTGCTGCCTGTTGGCAGTTGATTGTTAACAGTAGAACATGTGTCAGTTACTTGATATTAAAATAACTCTGAATCTAACAGTTGGTCAAACTAAAATAGTGTAATGATTTACTTTTTCTCCTTTAACTTACTCCCTCCAAATCTAGGATTTTATGTGAAAAGTAATTGATAGAAAATGCTTACCAGCAATCCCAACAAGATTGTCCAAACTTTGCAAAATAACCAATGTTAAAGAGGCTTAATTTAAAGATTGATGCCTTCTGGCTCCTTTACAAAATCACCCCAAGTTTGCATCCCCACTAATGTGTCTACCATTTGGTTGGCCAGAATTCAAAGCACATTCTAGTGGGACAACTTAGCTAGCCAGTCAAGGCTGATGCAGAAGTTGGGACTTCTTTGTTTTGTTTGGGATCCCTAACATTTTAAAAAAGATGAGTTTTTATGCATTGAAAAGATACCTTGAGTTGAGGCTTTGTGACCTTTTTATTTATTTCTTAATTAATTAATTTTTTTGGCTTCAAAGGCTACGAGGGGATCGAAACTCGCCAATGTGAATACTCCTTGTGCTCCAATTGTAGCAACATGTCTTGTGTTATAGACAAACGTCATGTAAGCCTAATTAGTGTGGTTATCTCAGAGTCCCTCTGCCTACTGGCCAACTTTACTTGCACACTAGCAAGCCGTGTTTTAATCATGATATACACAAAGAGATGTAGGGAAGTCACTATATTTGGTTATTGGGCCCAGTAAATGCTTTAGATGCTACTTGCTTAAGCACTAATGCTACAAGACCACATTATTTCTTCGGTCTCTGTACAGTTTCTAAACAGAAGACTACCCTTGCATCCCAAAAGAAAGGTAGCTTGACTTATTGGACAAACTAAAAATTGGTAAGAATTGTTTAACCAAAATACCCATTTCATTTTGTGGACGCAATTTTAACTTGCTATAGCTGATTTGATTTCGTTAATCACATTCACAGTCACAGTCACAGTCACAGTCACATCTACAACCTCATTGGTATTAAAGTCATATTGCTAAAGTAATCTTTTATAAAAGGGAAATGCACCTCTCTTTTTGGGACAAACTGAAGAGGAACGTCATTGTAACAGCCATACTGCTGTCCTGTCATCTTTTTGAATATTGGTGTTCCTATAATCCTGTATAATATTTTTCCTCTGCATGAGTACTTTTTAGCTCATGCAATTCATTCTAGTATTGTCACATGTACATTTCCAAATTTTACTATTAGAGTCAGAAGTGGACTTTAGTTCTACTAATGCATTTGGAATCCATAGAAAGAAATATTTAGGACCCATTTTATCTTTGTATGAGTCAAATGCCTAGGTTATGACATTTTTGCTTGTATAGATACCCCTGTAGTAAAGGCCTCAACCATCTGATTATGGTACTATTTTGAAAAGATATTATTAAAGCAAACAGTTTTCCTAGTCTGCCATAACATTGTTTCTAGCTGTTTTGTTATATGTGATGTGTGTCTATTTCATATGTCAACATGACTTACTAGAGTCTAAATATATGCTTATTTTTTCTTAAACAGATTGTTTCTGTAGTCTTGGAAAATTTTGGAGGCCCAAGTAAAGAGTCTAATGACCCAAACCAGAACCGGTGGGTTCAAGAAGTGCTTAAAGCCGAGCGTCATATCCCTCCAGTGGAGATCACAATGAAGGTTCCTTCCTGGCGTGTGATTATGAATGAAAAAGGCGAAGTAAATGTGACACCGTAATATCTTCACACAAAACTTCTAAATGATTATACACGCATTTAATTCTAACAAAGACCAGATGAAAAACATTTAATATGTTACTGATATATAAGTTTTTTTTTTTTTTTTTAGAGAAGATGCCACGAGTCCTTGCTTTTGGTCCAGGGTTTGCCTTCATAACATGGCTGCGTTAGCCAAGGAGGCCACCACCATGCGACGTGTTTTAGAATCTTTGTTTCGGTATTTCGATAGTGGGAACCTGTGGTCTACCTCTCGTGGACTTGCTTTTCCAGTGCTCAAGGAAATGCAGCTCTTAATGGATGAATCCGGTACTAATTAACATGTCTTTTAATTTCCAAAATTTTCTATCATAACTCTAGCGGTACATTCCTTTGTTGTGCTCCTTCTCTTAAAAAAAAGGTATTTAAAATGGTGCGCCTGTGATCCTTGCAGGGCAAAATACACATTTTCTGATTTCGATATTGATCAAGCATCTGGATCATAAGAACGTGCTAAAACAGCCTGATATGCAGATTGACATTGTTGAGGTTACCACGTCCCTTGTGCGACTTTCGAAAGTCCATACTTCTGTTGCTATAGTTGGTGCTCTGACCGATATAATAAGGCATCTGCGTAAAAGCATACACTATTCACTTGATGATGCAAACCTGGGAGCTGATGTAATCCAATGGAACAAAAGATTTCGTGAAGTTGTGGATGAATGCCTTGTGGAGTTAGCGAATAAGGTGCCATTCAGCTTGCCTCTATTCTGTTCAATATTATATTAACAAAATTTGAAATCACTAATAGCTTGATCGGAAACTCTTGTGGGGATTTTCTCTCAAGAATTGTCGTTCAGCAGAGAGTAACTCAAGTATTCTAAGCTGTCATTGTGTTTGGTCCTTGTCTTGTTTTCATTTTGGGTAACCCACAAAGCTGTAATCTCTCTTGATGAACAGGTAGGTGATGCAGGCCCAATTTTTGATATTATGGCTGCAATGTTGGAGAATATCTCGAGTATTACAGTTATAGCAAGGACAACTGTTTCTGCTGTTTATCGCACTGCTCAAATTGTTGCTTCTTTGCCAAATATTTCATATCAAAACAAGGCAAGGGCACACCATTTTTACAATTGTATTTCAGTTCCTTCCAGCATCTAAACTTACAGCTGAGTTTTATTTTGAACAGGCTTTCCCTGAGGCATTATTTCATCAGTTACTACTGGCTATGGTCCATGAAGATCATGAAACACGTGTTGGGGCCCACCGCATCTTTTCTGTTGTTCTTGTTCCATCTTCCGTTTGCCCTCATTCAGGCGCTACTCTGACCGAGTTAAAGAAGGCGACCGATTTTCCAAGAACACTCTCACGTACCGTCTCTGTCTTTTCTTCTTCTGCTGCCCTTTTTGAGAAGCTGAGAAACGACAAGGCTTCTTCGAGAGAAAATGTTAATCAGACCAATAAAGGGAAGGTCTACAGTGAGGATGAAGAGAATAACAACAATAGTGGGATGCTAAACAGAATTAAGTCAACTTACAGTCGAGTGTACAGCTCAAGGAATCTGTCTGTGCCAACTGCATCAGATGAGGATTTAGCGAACAATTTAATTAAGGAAGTGGTAGGCTCTTACACCATCGCTATGTTTATTTTCACTTATTTTGTTTGTTTTACTATATTTAAATTTTGTTGGTTTTTGTTTCTGTTTAAACTTCAGGAGGCTATTTCGCTCAGGCTGAGTAGCCACCACATATCCCTCCTCCTTTCTTCAATTTGGGCACAGTCCATATGCCCTGCAAATGCACCTGAAAATTATGAAGCAATCGCACACACGTACAGTTTGGTCTTGCTGTTCTCTCGAGCAAAGGTAACTGATGGTTATATAGTTCTAGACTTCTAGCTCTTCCTTAAAACCTTTTCAAACTTAAAGATTGATAATGCTTTTACCTGATAGGTTTAGTCATTTTTTTTAAGCTAGTATCTTGTTTCAATTCCTTTATTGAAGCAAAATCTGTGCTTACATTTAAAAATTTGTATGCTTGGATGTGCACTCGTACGTGGCAACATGATATTTTTTTTTTTAAATTCTTGTTGATCTGTTACGGTTGTCATCATTGTGGATTGGATTTAAGAATAAGCTCATGCTGGCTTTTATTATGCTTTCTTCTTGTGCTGTTATTCTCATTGTAATTTATCAATTTATGCAGAATTCAAGTCGGGAGGCTCTGGTTCGAAGTTTCCAGCTCGCGTTTTCCTTACGGAGTGTTTCTCTTGCTAATGAAGGTCAGCCTGCAAACTTACATTCTTTGTGCAGCATAATGCAAACTTTATTTTTAATCCTTTCTACTAAAGGTGAGCAATTCAGATAGGGATGGGGTGGGGGGGGGGGGAGTTTCT
>JAOTQG010119216.1:0-10889 GCA_025631175.1 Iris virginica | reverse complement strand
GCCTCCGCCCCTGCTGCCTAGCAAGTTGTTGGTAGAGATATTGGAAGAAAATCCTCTGTCTCACTTGGTGTCACACTTGGTGTACCACTACTCACATCATGGTGGAGTTCATTATTATTGGGTCCCACCATAATGTGAATAGTGGTACACCAAATGTGACACCAAGTGAGACAGAAGATTTGGACTCAGAGATATTTAGATGCTCATCTTCATGCCCTTCTCTTAATAACAAAGGCTACATGCACAAATAACCATTTTTGACACATTAGAATGTCCAATGGGACACTATAACCAATTTAAATTTCCCTTTGCATGATAAAACCTAGTGACAACAACTAAGTAGCGTTAAGAATCTAGCTTCAAGTAATTAGGTCAAAATTCTAGATCCTAGGAATTTTAGGCATTTACTAAATATGAGAATAAACACAATATTCTTTGTTCCTGTTCAAGGCTTGATTTTTATAACAAAATCCCATTTCAAAAGTGTGCTTTCGTAGATGGGGGATTTTTCATGAATTTAAATAGTATTTTTTTAAATAATTATTTAATATATAATTATTATGTTTATATTTAAAATTTTATTTTCTATAAAATTATGAGTAAATTATTAATAAAATTTCTTATAACTCGGTAACAATATGTCAATTTTCATTTAAAAAATGTAGTTCAAAATTGAATAAAATGAATTTTAAAAAGTTAAAAACAAAACTCTCTTTTGGAGGGACTACCATTTTATGCTAATGAGTATGTTTTTTATTTTAATGTATTAAATTAATAAAAGAGTAAAAGTTTTTTTCCTGTGAAGCTATGATTGCAAATATATATATATATACAACTTTATTCTAAAAATCTCTAGAGATTTTCAAGAAAATACCCAAACTGGGCCACACTCCCATCACGGGTTAGTTCTATTTCTAGATTCTTTCATGCAGTTGCAGATTGTTTCTTAATTATATGCAGAGATATTTATAACTTCTTCCTGGTTCTTTTTTTTTTTTTTTTTTTTTTTTTGAGTGTAATTGAATCATCTATACTAGGTTAGTTTTGATCATCCCACCCCTTGTCTATTATTTTTGTTTATTAATAAAATTCTTGAGTATTGTTTTCGAAAAAAAAAACACAAGAAAACCTATATATATATATATATATATATACACACTGAAAAATGCTCGTGCTCGAGGGCACGAAGTCAGAAAAAAAATTTTAATTACATATTTTTAAATAATGTATTATCTAAAAAATAAAAAATAAAAATTTGTGCTTTGGAATACTAAGTGCAAAAAAAATTAAGAAAAAACTTAATTAAAAGTATTTAATTAAATTATTAAAAAATTAATTTTTTTTTTCATATATGTGTATAAAAAAAGATAATTGTGTATATATATGTGTGTGTGTGTATCAATGTGTATCAGTGTGTGTATGTGATGTGATCATGCAAGAACATTTGTTTCTTTAGTTTGATGTATGAATGAGATAATAGTTCTACACTTCTATTTTAGGTTTTAGGATGCCACTTTTATTTCCCAGTACTGTACGAATGAAGATCATTAAGTCGATACGAAGTGATTTCTTGATACGATTGTATTATATTTCTTGATTACTTAAATTGAAAAATATCATTTATATTATTAGTACGAAATATTACTTTTCATTTACATACGTCTATACATATACATATTTTCATCTTTCATATCAAATCATATTATAAATATTATTTTAATATTACATATATATATATATATATAGAATCTTACTCAATTACGAACCTCCTTAAATAGGAACCGTATGAATCATTTACGTTCATTGGATTAGATTTAATTCAAATGTGGAGATTAAATTCATATTTAAAACTTCGGTGGCATAGTTCATAATTATCTTGAAAATCTAGACAAACTCGTCCATTACTATTTAATTAGGTGTGAACACAATTATTTTTTTTCCTCCTTAAATTTTAAACGCACATATCTCATTATTTATAACTTCAAATTAAGATCTGTTTGCGGATTTTTACTCATAATTAAATTATCTTTAAAACAAGATCAATCATGAATATATTATATAAAAAATTAAAAAAAGTAAAAGATGCAGTAGGAATATTGCTACTACATCTTTGTTTATTTATAGATAACAGTAGTTGCAGTAGAAATATTCCTACTACATCTTGTCGTATTTTGTGAAATTTCACTAGATGCAGTACTAAAATTCTCACTGCATCTCGTTGTATTTTATGAAATTGCAGTGGATGCAGTAGGAATATTGCTACTGCATCCTATATTATTTTGTGAAATTGTATTGGATGCAGTAGCTATATTTCTACTACGTCTTGTTATATGTTATGAATTGTCTTTGGATGCAGTACGAACTTTAACTACTGCATCCTGTTATTTTTTATTAATTTGCATTGCATGCAGTAGCAATGTTCCACTACATCTTGATTTTTTTATAAAATATATTCATGATTGATCTTATTTAAAAAAAAAATTACGAACAAGAATATGCAATCGAATTTTAATTTAAAATTATAAATAATGAGATATGGATATTTAAAAGAAATGGTGGAAAAAATTGTGTTCACACCTAATGCATTGACATTATTACCCTTGTTATTCAATAACTTGTGTTCACACTTGAATTAATCTCAACCGTATTTTCTCTTTTAATTCAATGATCTAAATTAGTTCCTACCGTTCTCATATTAATTAGCTTCTCATTTAAGCGAGATCAGATCCTCCATGTCACTACATGTGCCACTCTGTGTGCCACCACTCACATACTGATGGGACCCACCACTATATGAGTGATGGCATAAAAATAGCACATAAAATGATATAAAAAATCTGAACTCCATTTGAGCACTTCCATATATATATAAATATCGACGGTTTTCAAAAACAAAAGAAAAAACATGGGGGAGACACACAAGTGCACAAATTCATCTACCCCTACATTTTGATGCAGGTCTGATACAAAGGACATTATGGGCCTGATAAGGCCCAAATCCCTACGTATTCTAACCCCTCAAGTCTTATCTATATAAATGGTCCCTGGCCCTGCTCGCAATCAAGTTAAACTAAAGAATAAGCCGACCCATTTACATTTACATGCAAGTAGGGACATAAATGAGTCGAACTAGCTTGTGAATTCGACTCAATTCGATCCGTTTAAACTCGTTTCGATTCGACTTGTCATTAACAAATTTTAATTTTAATTTTGAATATATAAATTTAACAGTGTGAAACATAACAACTTAAAAAGGTTGAGCATATAGGTCAAAACTAACACATTATAATTTAAAAGGCTTAATTAACAATAACTCAATGTCTCAAACACAAAACAAAATTATACAAAATATTAAAAAGGCTCAAAACAGCCAAATAATCTGGGAAAAAAATGCATTAATAACTTAAAAAGTGGATGAAAAAATCCGTTCATCCAAAAAACTACTGATCAACTTTCACTAATACCTGCTAAGACCCATAAAATTCATAGTTTGCAAAGTTTTGTGAAGGCTCACGAGCATCTTGCTAGCTCGTAACGAATCAAGTCAAGTTCATTCATTTTAAGTCTAACTCGAATCTGTAAAATCTCGATTCATGAAAAAATGTGATAAGCTCGATTCGAATTCATAAAAATTTAACTTGATTCGACTTCTTTACTGCCTGCAAGAATATTCAGTACAAGAGATTTTGATCATACACATTAATTATAACGGGAAAATAGATGATTTTTTACAAAAAAAGTACCACGGGATAATAGTGGACATTTTAGAAGTTATAAAATGTTCCAAAATAGTTGTTCTTTTACAAATTTATGCTCTATTTTTTTTTTAAATTGCCCTTTACTTTCAAGTCATTAGTGAAGAAAAAATTTAAAGAGACTTTTAAGTGTAGAGCATTAATTAAAGGATAAAAGTGAAATAATATAAGATATTTAAACAAATTTAATTTTTATGCTCCATTTTAAAAGATCTACTATTGGAGAACGAAGGGAATAAGATGCATTAAACAATCTTCATTTGTTACGAAGCACATTGCATTTATATAATCATTGAAAGACGTAAATATTATTATTAAATAATTTTAATACATTAAATTTAAAAAAATTAAGAAATATAATACTTTCGTCGTTGCAAAATAGATGATCTTTTAAGAGAAATTTTATCCCAAAATAATTAAACTTTTAAAATTTTTAGACCTTTTTAAGTCATATTTTTCTAATTTACCCTTCTATTCTTTCAATTACCCATGATCAATAATCACATTTACCTCTTATTCAAGGGCGGAGGCAAAGGAAGGCGGGAGAGGACACTCCGCTTCCCCCACGACAAAAATTCTTTCATTAGGAGTATCAATTTTCGACGTTCCCCAATATATATATATATATATATATCCGTTTGTTTTAATTGTAATTTTTAATATATTGAATTTATTATAATTCTCCTAATTTTTAATTTATATAAATTTTATATCATGAAATTTGTATTATTTTGATGTGAAAATATTTTTTAAGTTGTATAAAAAAAAATTTGTGTTCATTTACTAAGAAATAAATTTTTTCAAGATATTACTAAAAAAATATTTCCGGAGCCATTGCCCCCGAACTCCCGTACAATTTTGTCCCCTCCTCGAAAGAATCTTTGCTCTTACTATTAATAAAAATACATTATTTATTAAAGATGAATTTGTCAATACATATTATTCCTTGCACAAGTCTAAAGGAGAAAGTATTTATAATAATTTTGATAATAATTAAGCTTAACAAGTGCTTCTTAACAAGAGCCTCGGAATCAATTTTGTACTGTACTAGTCCGAATCGGCCGATTCAAACTGTTTTTGGACCCGGACCGACACGGAACTACTCATTTTCTGTATCGCTGAAGATTTCGGCCATTAGCCCATTATAGCCTTGTAGCTGCCGAACCAGTGTTTCCTCTGTGAACCGGCCAAAATCACTGAACCGAACCGGCGCTCCGTATAATTTCCATAAAAAAATTGCAGCTAAGAAAAAGAAACCTAGACATGAGGAAATTCGATACAGCATCTGTACAACTAGAGCAACACTACAATTGTGTTTACTGTCTAAAATAAATATAAATAATACATAATGAATTTTAGTTTCTAACATATAAATCATGCTTTTGTGTAAGCTGATGAATTAATATAAATGATAAAAAATAATTATGATGATTCAAGTTAAAATATGTATGAATATACTAATCTATCCATCCAAAATGTGTATAACTTCCAATTTGAATGTTAAAAATTTATCAAATTACTAGGTAACAAGATTAGTTGTGCTTTAAAATATAAAATATCAATTTATGTAAAAACATTGCCATCAAGGGTAGAACCAGTCATCACACATGCCCCTTTCGACGACAATGAATTTGTATTAACAGACCAACACCATTGTACTGTGAACACATAATGAATCTATCAAGAGCAGGCTGCTCAGATTCTGAGTGTTCAAGCAGAACTGCTCCTAAATAAACACCCAGATGAGAAACCAGTTCAGCTGGGAGAAAACATGGAAGCTTCAAATGCAACAACACAATGGGGGCCACATCACAGGTTGATGGAGCATTGCTGCACGCTGATAAGAATACCAATCTGGTCATTAAGCCAACGTAGCAGAATTGGAAGGAACGCATGACACTGAAAGAACCAAAATGGGAGGACAATATTGTGCCAGTTATATAGAAGCATCACATAGATAGCCTCTAAAGGACCTGAACCTCTCTGTGATTTAATCTACATCAACGGCCAGTAGGCAAGAAAATCTGAAACAAGCAAAAGCTTTGCCAGAAAGACGAAATCAGCCTACTGACATGTGATCTATCAGGCAACCTGATGGTGTGATTTCTCTGCTGCCCTTATGGGCTTCAATTGTGCTGCAGTTGTGTCGTTGACACATTAAATGTATAGTTGAAGCATAAAGCTACGTGGATGACATGTGGAGCATCACTTAATGGTTTGTCAAAAAACCAACAGAATTTCTGGTTTGGTTTGTATGCGGGTGTCAGCTGGTGTGACAAGTCGATCTTTATCTCAATTCAGATCCAAACATTCTAGGTACAGAGGATGGCAAGCAAGCTGGGAAAATTTCTGTGGTAGACATAGATACTGCCATTGTCCCACTGACTCTTGACAAATGTTGTGCTGCAGTGGAAGACCTCAGGGCCACCTCTAATTTGTAGCATTGCACTTGAGATTACAGGCTCCTCGTGGGAGTCCTCATGGAGGCAAATCAATTTCTGACGGTAGAGACTAAGCACAAAGACATTGCTCCTGAACTCCAAGGTGTATAAGAGTAGAGGAACCACTTCCTTATTCAATTTCAGGGTTCTACAGACTATAGGCACCTTTATACAAGGAGATAGCATGTGCTGTGTCAGTCACTTAATTCCTTAACTTACACACAAGACGACCACTTAGCACTAATTGAAAAACATGAATTTAAATCTCTAGGTAAACCCTACATAAACTACAAATAAGGGTGACTTGGCTTTGGGGGGGTTTCTCCGTGGACAATGCCACCTTAAATCGTAGTACTCCGCTCGCTACACTCCGTTAAACTTGTTTAACTCCGTTACGCCCTGGGCTGAACTACTCTGGTTGAGGGATTCTGAATAAAGGATGAGAGTGAAATCTGTTTGAAAATTCTTTGAGATGGTTAAGTCGGGTTATTGATGTGAGATGGCTCCAGAAAAAGCGCTTGAATTTCAGTGATGAGGTCGCAAAGAGGGAAGTAAGGCTCAAAATAGATAGGCGCAAACTACTCTTTCGGACATCCATGCCCTAAAATATTTCAATTTGCACAAAGAATTACTAACAGACCAGCAAAAGATTCCAAAACAATCAAAGCCGTTGCTTGCATGAGGCTCTCTTCCATGTTAGAAGAGCAGTTTCAAGCAGAGTACAGGATTGACCAACGTTTTTAAAGGGTGTGACATTAATTGGATAGACTATATTACAGGAGAATATCACATACCAAGTACATTACCCCTTACAAGACTACAGGTAATTATGCGCC
Source organism: Iris virginica (assembly GCA_025631175.1). Classification (NCBI taxonomy): domain Eukaryota; kingdom Viridiplantae; phylum Streptophyta; class Magnoliopsida; order Asparagales; family Iridaceae; genus Iris; species Iris virginica. Next base: position 3,857 of record JAOTQG010119216.1, on the reverse strand, counting down.
AACAAAAAATTGTAACCTCAAGCGAATATCATAAACAGTACAAGATATATGTACCAAACGGTTTCATCACCAACCATCTTTCAGTCTTCATTGCACTGAAGGGAAAAATAGGTGAACAAAACAAACCATGTCAGAGGAAGTAGCTATCAACTGCACCTAGCTACATATAAATTACTTAGCTTGGGTATCAAACTTTGCAGCCAAAAATATCTTCACATCAGTATCTTCAGACCAATCTACACTAATATAGACCACAAACAAAGTCACCAGAGATAACTTATCAGTGTCACTCATTTCCGGAAGAGTAATGAAAGCAATGGGCCAAAAAAGAAGAAAGAAGGAAAAGGCGAAGACGAAGAAGAAGAAGAAGAAGAAGAAGAAGAAGAAGAAGAAGAAGAAGAAAAAGGAGGAGGAGAGAGACTAGGAGTGAGTGAGGAGCATTAAGTAAGAACAATAGTAACCTTATCAGCACAAGACCTTTATCTACATCTGACGAAGAATGCTTCCAATCTGGGGATCAAAATAGAGCTGAGTGAGAGGAATGGTGTTGAAGAATAAAAGGACCAAAAATTGTGGAGAACAAGAGTTAGAAACACCATAAACACAGTTAATTTGTTAATTTGCGAAGGACCCAAAGCTTTTCGTAAATCTGTGTCCTGTCAATGACAAGAAAATCCAAATAAAATGAAGGTTTTAGTCAAAGTTTCAGTCAAAGTAACAAGAAGTTGTCTATTTACACAAAATTAGACAGAAATCAACCAACCAACTAAAGAATGCAACCAGCTTCCTATTTGGCCAAGAGCTTCATATCTTCATCATCATCTGTAGTACCTAACTACAATGGATAAGAAAGAGAAAGTGTAAAATAACTCTGCAGATCAAATATGCAAGGAAATGGTTATTCATGCAATGGACAGCGCGATTGACGGTTAGAACTGCAGAATCAGCTTCCTATTTCGAGCTCTAACCCAAAAAAATCACGTCTTCATCTTCTCCTTCTTCGTTTCGAGGCGAACCGAACTCTTCATCAAACCCTTCCTTGAATAACTCTTCCAAGAATTCCTCATCAAGTGCCCTCTCCCCACTCTTGGATTCTTCAAGCTCTTCAGGTTCTTCTGCGTGATCCCTTTTGGCTCTACCAAACCCCTGCATTTCTAATGCCAGGGCCTCTAATTCAGATACCTCAAATCCATACGGATCTCCAAATTCTTGAGGTTCCTCTTTGATATGGTTGAACCCTACACCGCTTTGACTCGATTTTTGACCAATAGGTCGTCTCCTTTTCTTCGTAATGACTTCTTCAAGTGCCTTACCTTTACCATGCTGGACTAACTTCTGAACAAATTCAGGATTCTGCATAGCCTTTGCTAAAAAGCTCATCATCTTCTGCTGCTTCTTTTCTGTTCCCTGTAGCCTCACCTCCATGTCTTGAATGTGGGCCCTCATATTCTGCTGCTGCTGTCTAAGCTTCACAAGTTCCAACAGGAGAACCTGCTTGTCGCGTTTCAAACGTTCAACTTCATTATCTACCCCAAACCGCCCAACGTCGAGACAAGTCCCCAGAGCTTGTTGTGGAGGTAGAGGATGAGAAGGAGTCTTTCTTCTCTTAATGTTCTTCAAAAGGTGCTTTTGACCTCTCAGAAATGCTTCATTTGCAAACTCCCATACGTCCGGATCGATCTTTCTGAAACCCTGCATTCACAGAGCCAAAAGTCCTGAAGGTCACATATTTCTACTTCAGAAACTTGTGACCAGATTTGATCCTTTCAGGAGCCTTCGTGTAATAAAGCACAACGAGGAAAAAAATCAATTCTTATATTGGGCACCGATGGATAAGCATGTTGTGTGAGAAATTCTATCAAAGGGGAAATCCTAGTTGGTTCTTTTATTCTTAAAGGGCATAAAGTTCTATTAAACCCTTAGACCTATTTTCACAAAAGTCATATTTCAACCACCATTCTTGTTTTGCTCCTTTGATAGCTTATTTGTGAAACTGTTAATCTCCTTAACATATGAAAGTCACAAAAATTGATTGGAAAAACTAAACAAGTTTTTGTGAAACTGCAATTGAGAAAATTTACCAAAATTGATTGGAAAAACTAAAGAAGTACGAAAGAGCAGAAAGGGCAATTCTCCTTTTTATTATCATCACACCTTCATATGGAATAGAATTATGAAAATTTGAGAGGAATGATGCATGATGACTCCCTTGCTTCCAATTTTTCAGAACAGCTTGGAAAATCAACACAATTCCTTACCATCCTAGAACTGGCTAGTTCTGAGTGAGCTGCTGCTTATGGAGAGAGAAGGAAGTTATTTGATTTTCAATGAGTTAACTAAAGAACCAAATGATTTGTCTCTACATTACAAAAAGATCTAAAAGAACAAAAAAAAAAATAATGAAGTGCAACTACAGTAGAATCAGGACTTTCAGACATCTGGAAAAGTCAGATGCCAGTTAATAAAGACTAATCTCCAGTTTTCATAAAATCACAGAGCATTCTGAACAACAAATACATGATTCGCAGAACTAAGACAATTCGCACCTCAAGCATCCAAACTTTCAGCCAGTAAAGCCTATGGAAAGTAGATCTCCAAACGTAATAAATTGTTCTCACAACAGAAAACTAGACTAAAGGAAAATCAGCATGTGAAATGGATTTATCTGAAAAGAAAAAGATGATAAAAATTGTGATAAATAAAAATGAGGGGTAAGAGACTTACATAAGTGTTAAGTTGCCTTACAAAGCTGGAGAAGTTACTGTGTTTGAAGTATCTGGGAAGGAGACTAGTGGAAAAAGCATGGGGATCCCAAACAACAAAACTATGGCCTCCTCTGCTCCAAGAAACAATGGGATCTATGGTTGGGTCATCCACCATGTCAAATATTTTTGTGAGGAACGGTGGGGGACCCACATCATGAAGCCCCTCCATTGGCAGTGGGGTTGCTTTAGGCCCAGGCAGAAGCTCACTAGTTGACCTTGATGAGCTTGATCCAGGGTACTCCTCCTTAACTTGGTAGTTATAAGGATTCATGACCAAGTTCCCAATAAAAAAGATTCCAACTTTCTAATGGGTTTTCCCTGTTTATCAACAATCTTTACCAAAATTCCAAATGGGTATCTTAATTGGAGTACAAAATCAAGGAACAGTGGTCAAACAAAGCATGAAACATATTAAGATCACATGACAAAAGGGTGGGACTGGAATTAGAAAACAATGAAGGATTTATCAAAATGTACAAGGCTTGAGTAGATAAAACTGAAGAGACCGGACTGTTGCTAAAAAGAGGATCAGTTGAAGGAAAAGATGACATAAATAGCTGTGAGGAAGGAGAAGACCCAAAATGGAACTTTAAAGTGGGTACCTTTTTGACACTTGCCACAAAATCTTTATGCGAAGCTCTCTTCTTTCTCCTTTGGGAAAGTCTTTAAGATGTCGTTGGTTTGATTCTCTTCATTTCATTTCAGGGAAGGAAGAATCTTTGAAAAAATTTAGGGGTTTCTCAAGTAGAGCTAGTTTCGGAGGAAAGTTCTAGATTGGGAAGGAAGAAGTAGGCGCAATTTACATTTAGCTCCCACGCAGGTTTCTGTCAGTTTCAGTATTTACCTCCTCTTCGTAGATTTATGCTTGCATGCCTCGTAGACGGGTTTGTTAATGCTTGGATCAGGAAGGATAAATCGTGTTAGATCGTGACAGATGGTACTGTTCATCAGATGATACTGTTCATTAGATGAAGTAGATGGGATATATGAGTTTTCTTGTAAAAAGTCAATTTTGCCCTTTTAAAGATGGAGAGATGAGTGAGGTGATGAGAGGTTATTTTTGATAGTTGTGAAAGATGATGTGATATTTAT
>JAOTQG010119215.1:0-21369 GCA_025631175.1 Iris virginica | reverse complement strand
TTCATTGAACCTACCAAATATATCTTTGATATTCATTGAACCTACCAAATTTCAATTTACCCCTTGAACTTTACATGGGGGTAACAAAAAAATCCTTAAAAAATTTACATATATTTTGCACGTGAGTTAAATGTCGTTAAGTTTCTAACAAATCCGTCAAAAAAATCCCATTTCGAAACAAAAAAGCAACATTAGAGTCCATTTCGAAACTTTTGAAACCTGGGGACCTGTTTTGAAACTCCACGAAAACTTTGGGGCCTAAAATGAGGTTAACCCATGTTATATTTATACACCCCGAGTAGGTGAAGAAAATATAATAAATTTATATTATAAATGGCATTGGTGGTGAACAGTTGTTTGAATAGTGTTTCATCGAAGGGTTGAAGTTTACACTATCAAACGATTTATAATGCTTCCGCATTATTCATTCTCCCGAGAATTGACTATTGTCAGTCACATTAGACAAAAGCTGAGCATGTACATTAAGCCTGTCAATACGGATTAAATGGGTTGAATTTTAATAATTAACAGGTTATAATGGGTTCAATCTATTATAACCCATTTAATTAATCGTTCTACTCAATTGTATAATAAATGAGTTAAGTTAAACTCAAATTAACATATTAAATACTCATTTGCACGAAAAAATATTTTTTTGACATTCTAATATACAATTTCGTAATTAAATGGGTTGTAATGGGTTGAGCTGTTTAGCATGTTAGAGTGGGTTAATGAGTAACATTTTGACAGGCCTAATGTACATTAAGCAAACAATCACTGCTCCATCTTTTCCACTGAAAGGCCCATTTCTCCATTTAACCTTAATTAAATTAATAAACTTCCTCAATATCATTTAAACTCAATTAAATTTATAAATATACATCAAAAATACTCTTTTTTATTCTTTAAAAAATAATCCATATAAAAATATAATATATTACTAATATATTGAATTAAAGTTAAAAAAAGAAATATACATAAATATATTGAAAAAATACATAAAATATTTTTTTTTGAATATCATGTGGCCGAGGGCACTAGTAAATAAATAAATAAAAGAATAATAGGAGTATAGGACCATTACCATTTGGTCAAGTCAAAGCAGAGAGCAGGCTAAGCCTAAAAGGCTAAAACCATAAACCCCGTCGTATCTGAATTTCCTTCCCCGATTGGGCCGTACGTACTAGAGATTAGACTAATACGGAGGAGTTGTGTTCCGGTATAGTACGCAGCTACACGGTGGAGTAGTAGTAGAAGAAGAAGAAGAAGATCCGTTGCACGCCGTGCCGTTGGGGGCAGGCAATACGAAGCAGATTGGCAGGCAATACGAAGCAGATTGGCCATGGCGCTTATGGACTTCTCACTCTTAACCTTCATATTCGTTACTACTATCATTTACTCAGCCTCCCACGCTTCTGCCGATTTGATCCAAGGCTGCGGTGGATTCGTCGAGGTTCGCTCTATTCTACTCTCATCCTTCCTAATTTCCGTCCCTAAATTATAAGGTGCATTCATTCATTTCTTATTAAAAAAAAAGTTTCTTCTTCTAAAGGAAACTGGTGGTGGATCTGTACTCGGAGTTGATTTTGTGCGGTTGAATACATTAATATTTGATGACGATGGTGCTATTTGTTTAATTTCCAGCTCGATTATGAACCTGATTGTTGTTGATTTTAAATTCGTAGGCAAGTTCGGATTTGATTAAATCCAGGAAGCCGACGGATGCAAAACTGGACTATTCTCATATCACGGTAATGATCATTGTGCTCTCTAATTACCCTCTGTTCACTCTCACTGTTTTTTTTTTTCCTTTTAAAACTGTTCGAAGTAACCTGATGGAGGTGTAGCATTAGTAAAAAGTTGCTCGATATTTGTTTTATAAGCTTATCATTTTGTGCTTTTATTGACTGTAGGTTGAGCTTCGTACAGCAGATGGATTGGTGAAGGATAGAACACAGTGTGCTCCTAATGGTTATTACTTCATTCCCGTCTATGACAAGGTGCTTGCTCAAAGTTATTCGGTTACCTTTCCATTTCCTCATGCATAGTTGTAATTAGGCTGCTAAGTTGTTCTATATTCATTATTGCACTCTATTGCTCTTATGGTAAGAGGTGGCAGAGATGATCATCCATTCCTTCCAGTTTAACTGGTGGGTTTGTTTGTCCAGCTGGTTAGGTGGTTTAATATACTACTTGCACTCAGTGGATTTGGTCCTTGATCCTGCTATTTGCTCCTTCCAATTGGTTTTTCTTTCTTGGTGCAGGGTTCTTTTGTCATAAAAATCAAGGGGCCTGAAGGCTGGTCATGGGACCCAGTTCAGGTAAGTCCCTGCAATTTAGTTAAAATTGTTTTGGATGTGCTGTGCTCCATTTCTCGTTCTTTGATAAGAGGCATGTTTGTGGTCATAAGTTGGGTGCTCTTGCTACAGTTTTGACCCAGAGAACATATCTATTTTTGTAGGTTCCTGTCATGGTCGATCAAGCTGGCTGTAATGCCAATGAAGATATAAATTTTCGTTTCACAGGGTTTGTTCTGCTAAATTCATCTATGCTTAACGTTGTTTTCCAGTTGGTGTTAAATTTTTGAGACCCCTTTAGTTGCCCAAGGTACTACCGTACTGGGATTTGATTCAAATTTCTTGCGCATTAGCTAATCAATATTGCGACATTTGCAGTTTTACCATTTCGGGGAAAGTTGTTGGAGCTGTTGGCAGCAAGAGTTGTTTAAGTAGCAATAGAGGTCCATCAAATGTAAAGGTCGAGCTCTTATCGCCTGCTGGGGATCTTGTATCTGCTGCTTCAACATCACTTGATGGAAGTTATTCTTTTACAAACATAATTCCAGGTTTGATTTTTACTGACACATACTTGTCTGAAGATCATTGCATTTACATGATATGCAAAATTTATTGCCTGAAGAATTCTTTTGGCCGTCTGTTGGCCTTTTCAATGTGCGTGGACATGATAACCTACTGAATTAAAAAGGGATAACTGAATCACTTGCCACAAGAAAAGGACTATATAATATAGTATTTTGGTCTTCCAATCTTGTCATCTCTGGACTGTTATGATCATTATTATTGATATGATTCCTTATAATTTTGACTATATCCATTTTTTGCTATAGGAAAATACAAATTACGAGCTTCACATTCTGACCTGAACATTGAAGTTAGAGGCTCCACTGAGGTCTTCTTAATCATTGACAGTTTGTTTGCTTTCTTGTACATTCCCCCCTCCCTCTCCCACACCTTCTATTCCCTACATTTCCATTTATGCTGTCCTCTTGGTCAAATTCCATCTACATGTCACTCATCCAAAAATATGAACCTTCAGGTGGAATTGGGGTTTGAGAATGGCAGAGTTGAGGACATTTTCTTCGTTCCTGGGTATGATATTCGTGGATCAGTTGTTGCTCAGGTGAGTTTACTTCATTTCTAATACTTGCCACATTATTGCATTGTCTTAGATCTTATGCCTATATAAACTGCTTTATATTCTACTTTTCCAGTTAGCAGATTTTCTCTTACGAGTGTTGAGACTTTATGAGACTAAATGCATTTGGCGTCGAATACTATTTGCATTTTGCAACATAACCTTATAAATTTCTTATATAATAGATCATAGATGTATTCATTTTACCATAACTTTTTTAGTAAGGTTGGAGGAGATATAGGCCTTACTCCAATCTTTAATAATTTTTAATTAATTAGAGCTTACAAATATAATAGAGATGGTTTTAAGCCCATAGCAAGTAGAGGGAGATATCTTCAACAAGATAACTTGACCTCCTGTTCAGAAGAGAAGGTGATATTGCCGAGCTAAAGCTCTTTGGTTATTTATTTACCAAAACATGTACTCTATCCCTCCAAAATGTTTGTCAAATTTTGTTTATGATCATGGATAAAAATAGACACTCAATTTGGGACGAATGGAGTACTTTTCAGCTCTGTAATTCTCACTTGATTGGCCGGTTTACTTTAGTTCCGATATCTGTCGGTACGAATTTTTCATTAAAAGATATAATGGAACACTTTGTACATACTGGTTATAGCATTGTAATGGTGGTGAGAAGTGATCCTGTAAAGTTCTCAAAGGCAAACATGCTCTTTAAGTACACAGTTGGTTGTGCTGTTTCCTGCAGGGAAATCCTATACTGGGGGTTCACATGTATTTGTATTCAGAAGATGTCAGGGAAGTGCACTGTCCTCATGGTTCCGACAGTGCCCCTGGGCGGGGAAAAGCTCTTTGTCATTCGGTTTCAGATGCTGATGGCATGTTCAAATTTGAGTCGATACCATGCGGTACTACTATTTCCATTTTCTTTTCAACAAGACGTTGGTATTTATTTTTTACCAGCCAGCAGTTCTACAACTTTCTTTGATATAGTGTATGTTATGTATGTTCCGGATATATACAGGGTGGCATTTTTAGTACTTAATGTTCAGCTCTTACAGTTTGAACAGTCAGTTGACTGCACATTCATATACTTGCCTCTGCACCTTCATGATTTGGATTTAATTTTGAATCTTACTAATACCTACCATAATAGATAGGAGTTCAGTTCCGTTCTGCTGTTAGTGTGTGCATGAGCTTGTTTAATCAACTAAAATTTTTTTGTATTCATTTAATGTTGAGATTTAGTTGATCTATGATTCCTTGCTCCAGTTATTTGAGAAAATGAAAAAACGTGTTAGATTCATGGATTTTGTGAATGAAAACGTTATTTCTTTAGTATAATAGTACATCATTTTCTGTGGGGAGCATGCCAAAAATAAGGTGGGAAGGAATATGAGAACTGGGAATCTATTTTACATTGTCACGTTAATAATACCAAACAATGTTGGGAAAACTCTTGTTCGTAAAATTATCTTTTCTCTACTTTATGCTAACAAAATTCTTCAATCAAATATAGCAAACAAATATATGATGTAAACTGAGAGAATGTTCGTATAAATATTTTTTCAAAAGTTAAATGGGAGAACGACATAATGCACCCATAAAAATTTGAACAGTCCCTTTTTATTCATATATAAATTTTATTATTATTTTTTAGTAATGGTTTCACCTCATACCTCAAGGCGGATCCGCTAAGTACTGGGTCACTATTTTGAAACACGAAATGATGGAATAAGTGATACTTCTTTTCTAAATTGATTTCAATGCTGTCCCTAATATTTCTTCTGCACATCCACTCTATCTGATTTTAGATCAATGCTTGATTTTGTGACCACCTACAGGTGTTTATGAAATTATTCCTTATTACAAGGGTGAAAATACGGTTTTTGATGTTTCACCTCCCTTTGCCTCTGTATCTGTTCAGCATGATCATGCAACAATATCCGGAAAGTTTCAGGTACTTCATTCTTCACAATGCTTTTATCTTTTCCTGAAATAAGATGCCTACTTGCACAGAACTCCTATAGATTTATTTTCTTCTTAATTTTCCTGCCTATCTCCCGAAATTGGTCCATAAATCCTAAATTTTTCTTAATGATGCCATTGATGATATGTTACAGAGTCCCTGTTCTTGGATTCCTCAATGTGATCCCACTTGCACTTATATTGCTAGAATTTACTTGCCATACCTTATTTTGTACACAAACTGAGATAGTGCTAATGGTTCTTCCAATGCCTTCTAGTTTGTTACGTGTCTGAACCAAGTATTAGTCTTTCTTAAAATAGTTTCTCTTGCCTTATGTGTAATCATGAATCTCATGTAGTAGCAATACATTATTAGTATTATGGCACTATATAAACTTGCTTTCAAGGTCCAAGTTTTTTTGGTATTTGAGTTAGTTCTTTTCTTACGGCTTATTGCTGTGATTGTGAAAGTGAAATCCATTTAGCTTTAGCTCTAGATAGGGCCTATTCACACCTCTGTCCTGGTGCCATGCTAGTTTGAGTTGATCTTAATGAATCCACATTAAAAAAAAAATTGTTCATTGGGTGGTTGATGCAAAGGGCATGGGAGTGGAAGGTGTAAACATCTTTGTTCATTTGCTTCCTTTTATAATGTATATGAGTTTTCTGTAGGTCACTGGCTTTTCTGTTGGGGGTCGTGTTGTTGATGCAAAGGGCATGGGAGTGGAAGGTGTAAAAATTTTAGTAGATGGAGTACAGAGGTCTATCACTGATAAAGAAGGATATTATAAGCTTGACCAGGTAGAGTTGTTGTGAATTGTAATTTGCATTTGCACCTGCAATTCTGTGCTGCAAGGATCCTTCTTTTATCTTGAATCTACAATTCTGTTTTCCCTACTGGCTACCACAAATTTGTTGCTAGTTGCTACGCACACCCTTGCAGGTTTTCCAGAGTTGGAGTCCCTAAAGTAATCTTCACTGTATAATCTCACGTGTTAATGATGACTATTTCCATATATTACCCATGTTCAAATTTTATCAAATTTTCTCTCTCTCTCTCTCACGCACATCCATCATCACAGTAATGTAGAGTGGTTAAAATAGAACTTGATATGCGAGTACCATATTTCAATGCATTCAAATCCATCTTATTACGTTGTGTACACAGCCAAAAGGGCACAGATTTTATTGGGAATTTGGGATGGAAGCAGCATTTTTCGGTTAGCGGGATTGCTCAATCTTCAGTTTTTTCATAACATGGCTTACATTTATTTTGCCTCAACATTCTCATTTCATGTGAATGCATGATGTACCTTGTGCCAATTACTGAAAAGTCGCCTGCACGGCCATGCCAACTGTATACAAAATTAACCATCTTTTTCCAGGAAATAGTTTCCACTAATGATGACCAAAGTCTAAATCTGTCATTTTATGCTAGGTTATGCTAGGCTGCTAGCAATGAAATTCCTCTTTGCTTATACAGAACAATAAGTGTCTGGTTCATGACATAGATTAAATCTGGCTAGTTATGATTAAAACAAGTACTGTAGAACCAACTGGAAGCCATTTGTAGTTTCTCCAAGTCTTTATATGTTTTATCAAACCCTACGAGTTACTGTTGTGATTTCTAATTCGCAATAGATTTTAATTGATGGATTGCTACATATGGATTTGGGTTCATAATCATGTTGATTCATTGCTCTTACTCTTTTTGAGTTTTTGTTTTTTTATATAGGTTACGTCCAAGCAGTATTTGATAGAAGCGAAGAAAGCACATTACAAGTTTGAAAAACTGATCGACTTTATGGTAATGGGAACGATATAAATTGCTAAATTTATATATTTGGACAATCTAACAGATCTGCTGATTGCGAAATTTGCGGTTGTACTTTATACTCTCTCCTCTCCACCTATCTTTTTCTAACTGATCTTTCCAGGTGTTACCAAACATGGCATCTGTTGTCGATATCAAAGCAGTCTCCTACGATGTGTGTGGCGTGGTGCAGACCCTTGGTTCTGGCTATAAGGCAAAGGTGATGCTTATATTTCCATTTATATTATATATATATATATATATCCAAATTTGCGCATATTATGAATAATGGCTTAAAAGCTCAAGGCAGGATTTGCAATATTGTTTGATGAAATTTGGAAGCCTTGGTAAAATATTGTATGTTTCACAGAAATGAGGGGGTAATAGGTTATACTCCTTCCATTCCAAAACACGAGTCCTGTTACTATTTGCACACAGTTCAATGCAAATCAAAGCTTGTGGACACAATTAAATTGTTGGTGGGTCTGAAGTAAATCAGTGGACTATCAATCCTTTTTGTATCCCAAAAGGAAAGTGGACACTTTTTTTGAAACACCCCAATAAGGACCAGCGGACAATTAAATTGGAAAGGAGGGAGTAATACTTTTTGATACATATTTGTGTGCCTATATTGGTTCGACGGATGGAAGAGGCGCGAGGTGATGCTGAAGGTAGAGTTGTTGTAAGGAAGTTTTGCTTGGTTGTTTGGGGTGGCAGTGCTGTCATTTCGACTGGTTCTTTAGGTTGTTTGTCTCATTATTTTTCTATATATGTGATCCTTATACTATGGTTATTTTTGTTGGCCTTACTTTTTTATGCAACACATTATCTCAAATTTTGTTTATTCTTGGTTGTTTTCTAGCACTCATTAGATTGTATATGACAATCAGGTTGCTTTGACTCATGGACCGGAGAATGTTAAGCCGCAAGTGAAACCGACTGATGATGGTGGTAATTTCTGCTTTGAGGTATGCTATAAGAAACTTAAGCAGTCTTTTGTTTCTTCTCATTCATTAGAGATGATGGATTGGGATCGCTTCCAGCCTGGAAGGGTTGCCACCCTCGGGGTTTTCCTCTGTTTGGGGTTGGGGTTGTGAGGTTTTATGCCGGTTTGGTCTTGTTTTTTCTATTGAGGGGTGGGGAGGGGGCGGACTAATCTCCAGGGAAGAATGATATGTTTTTGCTCAAGACAAGAAAAAATGAATAATCTTCAATGGAGGAAAAGTTGGAAGTCAACCCGCAGAAGGTGTTCTCCAATTTCATAGTTTGGGCTCCTAGAATATGGTTCCCTTGGGGCTTTCTATTTGATTGGGTCGAAAGGATCAATGAAAATAAATTTGGAGTTCCCTATTGGTCTACTTCATTTTGGGCCAAGCAGACGCAAATGAGCAGGGCCAAGTTTTGGCAAACTTGAGGCAGGGTCATTTATTAAACGAGCTTTAGGAAAAAGCTAAGTTTGGTTCGTTATCCGAGCTTTAAATGAACCAAGCTTTTCACAAGCTCACGAACTAGTTTGTTAAATTTCAAATTTTCATAAATCCAATAAAATTCAGAAAATCAATTACTAGTATTTTTAAACATAAATCCAAAAATATTTAGCTTAGTTTCTTAAAACCAAAAAATTATATATTTATACGAAATAAGAAGTAAATATCTAAATTGAAGAAGTAAATATATTATAAAATTGAAAATAAATGATTATATTTTGTATAAATTTAATGTTTTATCGCGGAAACGAGCTCAAACAGTTCACAAATATTCGAGTCGAGCTAAGACAAGCTTGAGTGCGGGTCATTTATTTGATGAGCTTTTTCAATCGAGCTTGAGTTGGTTTGCTAAGAAGCGAGCCGAACTGGAACGAGCTTTTTCAGCTAGCAGTATTCCAACAAGTTCGCGAGCGTATCACTTCATTTGCAGCCTTAGATTGGGGATACGATGAGTGTTAATGAATTCGCATGAGAGTTGCTGATTGTGCACCAGGGAGGGAGGTGAGGTGGAGGGCATTTGAACTGCTGCTTTCAGAAATCATCTGACGGTGCATTGACAGTGCTTGTGGGAAGTATGATTTTTATTCTATAAATTTTTTATTTAAACTCAAGACTTGAAGATGCTTCAGTCAGAAAGATAGTCTTTGATGGAGGTGGTTTGAGCTCTCTTTAGGTAAGGGCTGCTGACAAGAAGAGAGTTAGGGTGACACAGACTGCCATCTTATACCTAGACCCTTTTTTGTATATTAGGGGTAAGTAAAATGATATAGTAGAAGACATACAAATCTACTGTTGGTGTCAGTTGTTGAACAAATTTCGAAAGCGAAATGAGTTGAGACAAAATTTGGCCCATAAACCTTCAGTTTGGTTAACTGGCCAGTTTTAGGTTTAGACTGTTTTTGCTCGCTCACCATTCCCATCTCTACTCATGTTATTGCATTTGCACTTTCTTTTGAGAAATGAATGAGTAATCTGTCAGCACGGGTAATTATACTTTGATCAATTACTCCATTTGTTCCAGTTTAAGTACCTTTAAATTGTGTGGGACCTGTGGTGTGGGTAGGAAGAGATTGGTAGTGGGTCCAAAATGTGTGGCTCTAATGTTTGTTTTTCCTCCATAAAGGGAAAGTTCTCAAAGTGGACTCTTATTTTGGAACATCCCAAAATAGAATAGTGAGCACTTAAATTGGACCGGAGGGAGTATTTTTCTTGCACCGATTCTTACCCTGATTTATGCTCCGAATTTGATGCCACAATTTCCTATTAATGTCTCGTTGGATGTGGTCTGGTATAAAAGCTTGATAAGATGCTTATTTGGAAGTACTAGAAAACAAATTATGCAGCCTTGAATCCCAATGCCACAATGCTATCCTTGTCATTACTAAGCTCCAATATATATATATATGTGTGTGTGTGTGTGTGTGTGTGTGTTTTGGCTTCTGAAATTCCATCTCTATGTGTTCGCCCAGTATTAATTTATGGTATATCCTTTACTATGTCATTTGCATCATTTCTAAATGGTCTTGATCTCATGCAGGTTCCACCGGGTGAGTACCGCTTGTCTGCTTTTGCAGCCACACCTGAGAGTGCTCCAGAGCTTCTGTTTTTGCCACCATATGTTGATGTCACTGTCAATAGTCCATTGCTATCCACCAAATTTCATCAGGTGATTTATTTTCTTGAGCAGAGATGTTCAGACGTCAGACGTCCTGTGTGTTTGTATCGTTGTTTTGTGTTTAACAGTGTTGTTGAACTATTGAAGTTTCTCTCCTTATACTGTGAACAGTGTTGTTGAACTATTGAAGTTTCTCTCCTAATTCTGTTTCCATTCTTCTTGGCATAACTTAGCGAGGAAGATTGCAAAAAGAACCAGTGTTCGGTAGTTTTAAATTCTTGTTATGCTCAGTAGTTTATGTTGAGCTACTACTTTTGAAATAAACTCTCTGACATAGAATTTGTAATATGCTAATGCATTTTCGTAGTGTCTTTGCCTCTGATATCCCATATAATGCCGTTCTTCCAAATTTAGGCACAAGTAAGCGTCCTTGGCTCTGTAGTATGCAAGCAAAATTGTGGATCGTCTGTTTTCATCTCGCTGGCAAGGTTGGATGGTAAAAGCACTAAAGATAGGAAGTCAGTTGCGTTGACAGATGAGAGCAGCCAATTTTTGTTTCCAAATGTGCTACCTGGAAAATACAGGCTTGAGGTACGGTGTTAGTTCCAAATGCTTTCTTTAATGATGTATAAAGAGCATTCTTATGAGATGAAACTAAACTTGTGTCTGGATAGGTTGCACTGGAATATGGTTACGTATGATTTTATGTTTCGTTCAATCTCCACCTCTATAACTTTGGTAGCGGTGCACATTTACATAGGTTTCCTCTTCAGGATCTACTGAAGTATCTGTGTTTGGTGAACATTGGAATCTGCAGTTTTAGATTCAGAGTTATGACCTTGATAATTTTTTCTTAAACATATTATGGACTGAATGCTTCTCAGCTCAACAGTGGAGTTTCCATGTACTGAACAGTTATGAAGGAGACAACTCTAAGTTAACATTAGAATACTCCATTATATGGATTAGAAATATCTATATACAGACAGCTCTATCGCAATGCGTAGAATCCTTTTGATAAGATTGCTGTGGACAACATCTTGGGTCTGTTTGCATAGCATACTTTTTGGATTGGTTTTGATTTTCTTTTTCAGCCCCACAATTTTTATCTCTATTTCTATCTTACTTTTCACTAATCATTACAAAATTCACATAACCAAATCGAAAAATCATCTATCCAAACGATCCCTTGTGTTTTTTGTGTGGTTATCAGTTCATGGTAAACTAGTTTCTGAGAAATTAAGTTTGTTTTGCTTACTGCTAAGTTGAGACATGTTCTCCATATTTATGCTCTCTCTCTCTCTCTCTCTCTCTCTCTCTCTCACACACACACACACACACACTTGATTCGCATCAACTCCATATGCTAATGCTTCGTCTCATTATTAGGTCAAGCGCCATTCTGAAGGAGAAACTTCCGGAGAAGATAAGTGGTGCTGGGAGCAGAGTGTAATTGACGTGGATGTCGGGACTGAGGATCTACAAGGGATCAATTTTGTTCAGAAGGGTTACTGGGTTAATGTAGTTTCCACCCATGACGTAGATGCATATCTAGATATATCAGGCAGTTCTCGTGTGAATTTGAAAATTAAGGTATCTGAATCACATTTAACTAAAAAAGTGTCTCTACTTTAAGCTGCAGTTTCATGTCAACCGAACCTAATATTTCATTTCCGAATTATCTTATTTGACTGCAGAAAGGTCCTCAGCACATCTGTGTAGAATCTCCTGGGGTGCATGAACTTCACTTTGTGAACTCCTGTGTCTTTTTCGGGAGTGCATTTGTGAATGTTGATACTTCTAACCCATTGGTATAATGTTTACTAGTATATATGGCCATTCTACCCTTATTTCGCTCCCCTCCCCTCCTACACACAAATTTCTCTTACTTTTACTATTTTTTGAAGCCCATTCTTCTGAAAGGAGAGAAATATCTCCTCCGAGGAAATATCCATGTCGAGTCAGGCTCACTTCATGGTGTAGACCAGTTACCTGGAAGTCTACAAGTTGACATTTTAAACAAGGAGGGAGTTGTTGTTGATGGCACTACTGCTGGACTCGTGCTTGATGGAAAAGTTCAGTCAAGTGCAGCACTTTATGAGTATTCATTATGGGCTAATCCTGGAGAAGAACTTTCATTTATTCCTCGAGATCTGCGGTACATTTTTTTCTAGTTATCTTCTTTGGTATCTCTTTAATTCTTGTCATTGTTACACTTCTATAGCGAAGGTGTAAATGTATAAATGTCTGGGTCTTGAAAATGCAGATTTCTGAGTCTAATCTGCTTATGCACTGTATTGTATGTAACATTTATATTTGTATACACTATAGTATTGAACATTTTGGTTTAGCATAATCACTTTGAGTGGTTGTAGGCATCCCAATGTTTTGTGCACATTTCCCATTCTAATCTATAAAAGGCACTTGATGGGCTAGACACCCGTCATATCCCATCGTATGGGGCCTCAGTTTTAACAATCACATGCATTGCTGCATATATTGGGATTGGATGTTGAGGAAAAAGGAGTGATTCCTATCACTCACCACTTTGTTATGTCTTTGCCATGTTCTACATTCAGTATTTTTGGCCCTCCCTCAGATTTGATACTCTAAAAAATTTGTGTTACTACAAAGACAATTAACATGATAGGAGTTCGCGTGTTTTACAGAAGCTCACATTCATAATTTTTTTTAATGTCCCACCTTTTTCTCTTTATTTTCGTTCCAGATATTGTGAGTAGCAGTTGTTCTCCTTTTGATTGTTTCGATATCTGACTTATGTTGCTGTGAATGCAAATTTTTACTGCTTAATCTAGCTGTGACTCGTTGCAGGGGTGATGACGAAAAGAAAATTTTATTTTATCCTAGACAACATCATGTAAGGAGCTCTGTTAGTTTCAGTTCCAATATGTCAATCTTACAGTATTTTTTATTCTTCGTTTTTCTTAACTTTTACCTTGTTCTGTTAGGTCTCAGTAGCACAAAATGGTTGTCAAGCTTCAGTTCCTCTGTTTTCTGGTCGACTGGGGTTGTACATTGAAGGATCAGTCACTCCCCCACTTTCTGATGTTAACATTAAAATCATAGCAGCGGGAGACAGCCATAATGCTCCAATTAAAAAAAGTGAATTAGCATTTGAAACTACTACAGGGCCAGATGGTTTATTTCTTGGGGGACCTTTATATGATGATATATCTTACCATATTGAGGCTTCAAAGGTTTGAACTTTCTATTATTGAAGTATATCACTCCTTTGATCATGTATCATTGTGCAAGCTCCCATTATGTTTACGTTTATATTGTGTTCATGTGCCATTTATCAGAGAAGGTTTTCTGTGTGACTCAAAAGTAGGTACATCTGTGCAGTTCGAGATGGGTTTTCTGTTGAATTGACTCAAGCATAGGTTTATATGCAATTTAAAACCTTGATGTACTCCATGAGTACTTCAAGTCTTAAGCTAACTTAGCCAAAGTTATCATCTGAATATTAACATTCCAAATCAATGTTTAACTGACAACCCCAGTACCCCACTCATTTTGGCAGAGCTTTTCTCAGGCATACACCGTCCTTTTGATGAATACTGAATAATCGATTCACAGTCTCACTTCAGAAGTTTTGCTTTACAAATTTTGGCCCATTTTCATAGCTTCTTAACTCAACATTTTCAGTTCAGAATATCTCCAACATGCTACACCAATTAAATCTGAAACCAGCAACAACCTGCTATGCTTAATCATACCTTGGAATTCATCTAAATTCATGCTTCGAATTTCAGCCCAAGTTCACTGATTAAATGAGTTCCTTTCTTGTTTTCACCGCTTCTTGCATCTTTTTGCACTTTATGTTCGGCTATCTGAAATAGATTTTAAAGTAAGAACTGGGAAGGAAAGATAAATGATATGCTGTCTCTATTTGTGATAAAGAAAACTACATGGTGAGCACTTTGAAATGTAAAGAAAAATAGGTCTTATGGACAAAGCAACCCTCCATTTTTGGATATAGTGAAATCGGCTTGAGGTTGTTAAGCGTAATATGATTATAATGCCCATGAATTTCTGGGGTTTGGCTAAGATTGTCTTATGTAGATTTTATGTAGTTTGTTTTCCAGCTCTGGCCTCTGGTGTGGAACTGCAGTAACATAATGATCTATGTTGCAGTTTTAGCCTTTTAGTGTGTCAGATTCTGGCAAATCTCAAGGAATTGATGCAGTGCCAGCACTTATAATCATTGCTCATTTTAATGCATGTTATGTTGGTTACCACTTGTAAGAAAGTGTTCACATAGCGAAAAACTGGAAAGATTCAGCATAGACTTCCTCATATTATTGTTAATAGTATTTTTTGTTGCTGGTTGGAAGTTTCTAATTTTGTTCTCCATTTCTCTTACAGCCTGGCTATCATGTGAAGGCAGTTGGATCTTATTCCTTTTCTTGTCAGAAGCTCAGTCAAATTTCTGTCCGTATACAATCTAAAGACCATGCTAACGAACCTTTTCCTTCTGTTTTATTATCACTGAGTGGGGAAGATGGCTACAGAAACAACTCAGTAGCTGCTGCAGGTGGAATATTTCTATTTGATAGTTTATTTCCTGGGAGTTTTTATCTCCGTCCTCTATTGAAGGTACTTAGTTGATGCACTTACTTTTAATTGGGTATAAATAGCAATTACATGTAAAGAATTTTTAATTTCTTTTTTGATAGAAGAAGAAATGTGATTGAGAAGAGAAGAAGATACAAAATTGGCGGAAAAGCAATCCACCAAAATTAAAAGCAACAAATATACCCGAATTACATGTAAGGAAATAATTAACATAAATACTACGAATAGATTATAAAATAATGATAGATCAGCCCATTCACAGAGTTCCGATTCCTCATCAACTGCGATTTATCATATATATGGATACTTGAATATACAAACTTCTTTCTAGCCAAATTAGTCCTGTGGTACCAAACTCCATTCAAATATTCATTACGACTGGATTACTGTGGTTTCTATAGGAATATGCTTTCTCACCTCCAGCACTGGCAATTGAACTTGGGTCAGGGGAGTCTAGGGAAGTCATCTTCCATGCCACACGTGTTGCTTACAGGTATTTCTTAATTCACCTAAAATTTTGCAATTCATTTGCAACTAGGTCGTGCTACTGAGCAACTCAAACCAGACTGCATATTAGTTATTTGATTGGCTATATGAATCCTTTTCACCACTCCCTTGATTTCGTACTAAGGCTTGTAAAATTCTGCACTTTCAGCTTTCTCTCTCTTACTGTGAATTCTGGAAAATTGTACAGCAGTAATTTGTTTTTGATTAAACTACAGGGGAAAACCTTACAGAGGCGATTTTCAATTTCATTAGACACATTTGATAGAGTTGTCCAATGAGGTTTTGTTCGTTCATCTGGGGTTTGTCGGATAGGGTTTTGGGGAGGCAAACAAAAAGTTTTTGGATGTTTTACTGTGCTCTCACTGGTCAATTTGAATTCGGCTTGCTTCTTAATCCTGATTACTTGGGCCAGGCATATGATTTACAGTTCCATCTGTAGCCCTACTTTCTTTAAACTAATGATTTATTTTGTTTTCATTTTGGTTTAGGTTTATACAGAAATCGTTTTTTTTTCTAATCTATAGAGTTGTTTTATGCAGTTTCTGTAGATAAAGAAACTGCTAATATGCCAAGAACAAGAAAAAAGAAAAACAGACTTGCAGTGTTATTTTTATTTATTAATTGTAACTGTCATCTTTGATTCCGCTTCTGTCGTCTGATACTTTCCAAATTACTCTAATCATTTAACCTCGTTTACAGTGCCATGGGTGCCGTTAGTCTCTTGTCTGGTCAGCCGAAAGAAGGTGTCTCCGTTGAAGCCCGCTCAAATAAAGGCTTTTACGAGGAGACAAAAACAGATTCATTAGGAAATTATCGCCTTAGGGGGCTGCAGCCTGATACAACTTACAACATTAAAGTAGCAAATAAGGGTGACTTCGAAAGCTCTCTAATTGAACGTGCATCTCCTGATTCCATTGCTGTTGAGGTGAGTTATTCTGTTGTGGGCGACCTTTGTTGTATAGTTACCATCATAAGGGTGTGCCGCCAAGTTCTCTATCTTTGTTTGTAATTCTTCTCCTGATATTGATATTATGGTACATGTACTACTTTGAATGAGTTTCTTTATGAAATTAGCATCTTGTTAAAATAAATATAGAAAAAAAAAAGAGAAATGATTTTGCGAAAAATAAATAATGTTGGTCGGAGAAAAAATAGTGTGGTCCTAGACCACCACGTGGTGTTCCTCCAACAATGGGAATCACCTGGAAATGACAATGTGTCATTATTTATTTTCAAAAAAGTGGGCCCTGAAAAATTCCACATTGGTACTTGGGTGACGTCACGTGGTGGTCTTAGACCATCCTAGGTTTTCTACTAGTTTGGGTGACACCAATTGGCATTGAGAGGAGTAGACCAAGACTTTTAGTATTTGCTTGCAAGGCTATTCTATATGTGGGTTCAATGCTACAACAGTGTAACTAATGCTTTGTTCCACGATATATGTATTACTCTAGAAAAGAGTTCACCTTCTCAGAAGAACTATTATGTTGGTACTTTATAAGAAGCGCATTTGTAGTATCGGCTGTTTCTCTGCTATACACCAATCTATTTGTATGTATTCTCTGATTCGTGCTTTATTTGACTTCTTAGGTTGGTACAGAGGATATCAGAGGATTGGACTTTTTGGTTTTTGAACAACCAGAAATCACAATCTTAACTGGTCATGTTGTTGGAAAAAGAAATAAAGAGCTCCATGAACATCTCAGGGTGGAAATCAGATTAGCCAGTGATCCATCTAAGATTGAATCTCTCCTTCCATTGCCACTTTCAAATTTCTTCCAGGTGAAGGACTTGCCTAGGGGTAAGCATCTTGTTCAGCTTCGGTCTGCTTTACCATCAAGTGTCCTAAGATTTGAATCAGAGGTTATTGAGGTCGACTTGGAGAAACATGCCCAAGTTCATGTGGGGCCCCTAAGCTACAGAGTCGAAGACGAGAACCACAAGCAGGTATTCATCACTTCGGTTAATAATGTTCGCTTTAAAAGTATTTTGCCATATACTCCTTCCCCCATCTTAAGAGGGACATTTTGACTATGCATGAAGAGTAATTAATGGTTGAAAAGGGCTACTTTCCATGGAAGTCTCTCAAGTATATGGCCCATATTTATCCTTTGCAAAAATTACGGGTATCGTGGTTAAGTGGGATGACACAAAGGGAAAATGTTCTCTTCAAACGGGACATCTCAAAAAGGCAAGTGTCCCTCTTCAATTGGGACAGATGGAGTAACAGATATGAGGAATACTGACACTGTTTTCCCCACCCTCTTTCCCCCAGTTCTCTTTCTATTTTGATCATCGTAGTAGCATTCAATTTGTTGGTTGTGGTTCTCTCTCTCTGCTTCCAGGAAGATAGAGGTTAATCTCAGTTTCTAACGGTGAAAATAAAGTTTTTCTCCCATCGTCTGTAGGAATTGACTCCTGTGCCTGTATATCAGCTCATTGTTGGAGTAGCAGTGATTGCTCTTTTCCTCAGTATGCCAACGTTAGTGGATTTATTTATTTATATATTTTCCTTTTATTCAATGCATTTATTCATTTCAATCAGTATAAATCAAGCTATTAAGATGCTGTCATGGCAATGTATTTCAATGCAATATTCATTTGTAGATTAAAGGACATATACGAAGCCACTATAGGAATAACGGTGCCTGGACCGACTGCAACTGCCAAAAAAGAAGTGAAGAAGCTGGTTGTGAGAAAGAAGACTTACTGAGGATCTCCGTTTCGTACAAATATGTGAAGGTTGACAAAAGATATTGCAGAAACACAGTTTGCTTCAGCAAGTAATATGAGTTTAATATCCATGCACTACGGCCCGAAAAGAAGAGAACAGACCGAAAAAAGAGAACACTGTAATTTGAAGGTGGCTTTTGGTAGTTCAGGCAGATATTAACTATACTCAGCAGCTAATCGTCAGTCACTTATCGTATATCAATCTTTCTGATTTAACTCGTGCGATCTCAGGGTTGTAATTATACCAATTTATGACCTAGAGAGTGAGCCATGCAATTTTTGGAGCAACCGCCACATGCTATATATCGTGCATCTGGGTCTCACCACATAAAGGTGGTGTTCGAAACAAACTTGTTTAACCATTTTAGTTTTCACTTTACAGATTTCAGTACACTGTAGCATTCCATATTACCAGAGGTAAGTTCACATATTCATCAATAGCCATGTTCTTCATTTCTGGAAAAAGATGGTGCAGAACAGTTTGTTGAACTTTTAGGGGTAGAGGATTGACTTCCAAGTGTATGTAAGAAGTTGAATGTTACCAGTTACATTCAGATTTATGAATTTAATCTTTAGTGTTTAGACAACAGAAAGCTGGTTTTACAGAAATAGCAGCAATGCTAAGTGCTGCAAAAATCAAACAAGGTTTCTTGCAGCATATACAAAAGTATTGTATGTTAATTGCAATTAGGTACGGAAAAATATTATTCATTAATTCATTCTAATATGGTAAATAGATCAATTCAATTCAATTTATTTAATTATAAATTTGTGTATTAGTATGTGTAAAAAATTTTTTTTTGTGCAAAAGAGAATTCAACATGTTAATTCGAGTTTAACTTAACCTATCAATCATGCAATTGAATTGATCGATTAATTAAACGAGTAATAATAGGTTGAATTCATAAAAACATGTTATATATTGTAATTTATCTCATTTTAATCCATTTAATTCAAATGGTCAGTTTTAATAGCAATATACAAAATTTCAATGATTCTTCTGTTTTGTTGATTTTCCTTTTTTTTTTTTTAAAGGTGTATGTATTTAAATATGTAATAATACCTCTCACGAAAACTAGATTGGACTCATGCAAGAGATTCATAATACCGTATAATATCATTAGAGTAGAAATGAGTCAACTCATAATGAAATTCATAATACTATGGAACGATAGACCATAGGTCAGTTTTATTTTATTTTTTTTCATGTTCCAAACATTCAATTATAACATATTAAATGGGGAAAGTGAAAAATAAAACAATAGAACTAAACAGTTCCAATTACCGCTATTGATTCATAAAAATTATAATTAGTCACACTATAAAGATATGTAAATATCATTATCAAATATTCCCTTCGTTTTATTTTTTAAATATCTCAAAAACGATATAAAACTCTTTCATAAAAAAAGAAAAAAAAAGAAAGTGGACATTTAAAAGTAGACCGAATATTTTTTATTTTAATATAAAATACAAAATGAATTGGGGGCTCTAGGCCCAAGCATTGCATAAGTCGGCCCACTGTGTAACATATATTAAATTTATGGAAAAGAACTGGCAAAGCAAAAATTGACAGTAAAAAGGTAAGGGGATGAAGGATCATCGATTAAAATTGATTGTGAACCAAGGATCTCACTACTTATAATTTTTAATAAAAGTATTCCGATTAACAATACCTCCTCATTTTCTTCCTATGGATTGTTCCTTGGCTTTGTATATCATTACAGAAATATGATGCAATTCGATCCCTTTCCATGTCTCATTGGGGCAAAAAAAAAAAAATGATGCATATTTGGTATTATGTTCATTGAAAAGTTGACGTACCAATGTTTGGCATTTGAGCAGCTTTCTGACCGTATATATGCAATTAATTACCTTTAGCCCGCTAGGTAACTTGATTCATTAACACAATATATTATATTAAGCTGATCAGAATCCTAATTGTACGTAGGAGCCATAGACTTTATTTGTTGGTTTTCCATGTGCAACAATAACAAATGCCTATCAACAAAAAGTTGATTGATCTCCATTATCAAAGTGCATATATGCGCGCAGTTAGGGTTGTAAATGCGGCGGGTCGAGCGAATTTTTATGCATTTGAGTTAATCTTTTCAATTTCTTTTACAAGTCGAGTTTTTGTGAATTTGAATTGAACTTAAAATGAATGAGCTTGATTTGACTTGTGACGGATTCACCAGATGCTCACGGGCGTTTGTGAGACTTTACGAGCCATAAATTTTACGAATCTTAACGGATCTTGACGGATTTTTTAACGAATTTTGACGAAATTTTAACGGATCTTAACGAATTTTGGTGAGTCTTATCCAAAAGAGAATATAGCCTAAGGTCCATACTTTATGCTCTTCACCAAACTTGTGCTCAAATCCTCTCTAATTATTCTTAAATAAAGAACTATATATATATATATATAAAGTTAAAAGTTTATATATATGTATCTTAGACCCGTTTAGCTAATTGTGTTGCATATAGTTGAAGGCACTAATATATGTGTTTTGCTTGGCGTGTCATGATGTACATTTTACTTTCTTTTTTTCTAAGCTTAGCAGCAGTTTTTACTTCTTCCGTTTCTTTTAACTTTTCCTCGCTTATGTGAAATTTTTAAAGGAAATCAAAGGATGACTCAGTGGTAAAGCTGAACTTTATAAGATCTCATGTTCAATCCCTCCCATGTCCTATTGGAGCCAAAAAAAAAAATATATATATATATATATCGCTTTCAAATTCTTAAACTAGCAGTTGATTAGCTTAGTGGATGCATCGGCCTGGCCTGGCCTGGAATGATTACTAATTGAGACCACAGTGAGAGAAGTGGGATCCCTCCCTCATCAGAATCTCTTAAGAACAAAATTGCTTTAATTAAAAGTTTTGTCTTATTGGTGAATTCAACACTAGATTTTACCTGGCCTATTTAAGGTAATAAAATCTGAAAAAGTACTGTACAAATTAAAGTTGCTACTAGAATCCTAGTAGTAAATCTTAACTTAACTATAAAAAGAAAAAGAAAAAGAAAAAGAAAAAAAGGTGTATGTACTGTGTATGTATATACTCCTACACAAACATGTACAGAGAGGAGGAGGAGGAGAAGTGAGCTTTCCAACGTCGGTCCCCATCATCGTTCGATATTTTATACAAAGAGGAAGGAGAGAGAGAGAGAGAGAGAGAGAGAGAGAGAGAGAGAGAGAGCAGACAGTCATTTGACACTGTTTATTATCTACTTGTATGTAATCTCA
>JAOTQG010119204.1:0-10891 GCA_025631175.1 Iris virginica | reverse complement strand
AAGTATGCAAGTAATTGCAAGGGAAAAATAAATGTTAACAAGTAGCTGGAATTGAACATATTTTCATAATAAATCATTTACTTTGAGTTTAACTAGTTTTATTGATTCTAATTAATTGAGACGATTTAACTTTCGATTTAAAATTTCATGAATCTCCACAATGTAATCTCAACAATTAATTATACAACGATTTAAATATCAAATAATATACAATAAAAAATGTATATTTATATTAAATTTACAACTCATTACCACGGAAAATAACATAAGAGTAATGACACATATATTAAATTAGGAACAAAAACCTCATAATTTTTGTATAAATAAATATTTTTTAACCTAAAAAACTAAATCCAAACAATGCCTTCATAAAATTCTACTTCTTTCGTCCATAACGTCTCCTTTATTTTTTGTTATCAATTTTATTAAATTTTGATCAAATTTATATGTATTACAAAGTTATATAAAATGTTACCGATAGTTTACTGAATATTTTTATAAAAATTGAAAATAAATAATATTAAACAAAAAATATGTTTGGTAATTACTTTAATAATTATTATAGAAACTGTAAGCATTATGTTTTCAACCAAAATATATTTTACCAGTGCATTTATGTCATAATATTTTTTAAACTCATTGGCAAAAATCAGAAATTGGGAATATGCAGAGATAGAATTGGGCGACGACATATCAGTTTATTAATTTATGATATTTATTTGTTCTTTATGATTTATTTCAATTCCCTCTCTCTCCCATCCTCGTATGGATCGACTCTAAATTTCCTGCAAATCTTGGGCTCGTTCGCATTTCGATTTTTAGGGTTTGGCTACGCAGATCTCTCCTTCTAAAATCGCAGATCTGAGTTCTGCCGTTTCTTCAGAGGCGATTCATCTGTTCAGTTAAGAAGATGTTTTGGCGTATGACCGGTTTGTCCACTGCGTCTCCGGTATGTTATTCAGTTTCTGATTTGTATTTGCTTTCAAACTCTCTCTTTGGATCCATTGTTTCCTTTTTTTCGAGTGTTGTTGGTTTGGAAATTAATTAGTTCGTTGGAGATTGAGGTAAGTGAAACATGAGTATCTGGATTTTTTTTTGATACAAAAAATGCTGAAATTCGGTTAGATTGAGATCGTGCATGTTCTTCTGAAGTAATTTTGATGTCGATTCACACTTGTAATTTATCCTGTTCGGCCAACCAACGAGATTGTCGGAATTGTGCTTCAGTAAGGTTATGATTTCTCAGTTGGTGATAATTACTCATCCATGGAATGGGACTTTAAGGCACAGTGATTTTGGTTGGGTGAACAGTTGGAGGTCTTGGCATTTGAGCTATGTTTTGATAAAAGGAATATTACGAGAAAGAGAAAAAGAATAAATAAAGAGGCAGATCATGAATCCACGCGAAACAGTTAAAGCAGAAGACAAATTAAAGCTAAACTAAATACTCCAAGACAGGTCAAAGCTGCTGTCCAACTCCTACACAAGTCTGCAGCATGAACTCCTTGGAATGCTCCTAAACCCCGAGTTTGAAGAGAGGCTAGAAACCAGATACGGTCCTTAAAAAAAATGCTCTCGGTAACACTTGGCCCCAAAAAATAGGAGCATTCCAATCATGCCATTCCAAATAACAAAAATGAGATTTAGGGTTAATTATCCTGAGCAAGTGCAGATTTCAACAAAAAGGAACCTGTTGTTCAGGTCCATTATTTGATGTATTAGGACAAATATGTACTCAATCTCTAATATTTATGGATGGAATTATGCAACACAGTGGATAAAATATCTTACCACCTTAGAATACTAGCATCCATTATCTTACTTGGCTTGAGCGAACTTGAACACATGAATGCATAAAATTTGGGGTACAACCAATCCTCATCAACAAGCCTGGACAATCTGTTCTCTAGGAAACGGGCTCCCCTCGGTGTAACAAAGATGATCATGGCCAAAGAAAGTAATGTAAATATTTTTTGTTGCAATTGAGTTTTGGGCTACTAAGAAAGAACTTTCTAACAAGTTGACTTTAGTCGAAATGAAAATGCTTAGATGGATGGGCTAAAACTTGAAAATGTAAGATTCCTACCGAAAAAACTACAAGAAACAATATAAGTGGCTCCAATAGTAGAATAAATGAGGAACAATAGCCTAAGATGGTTTGTGCACATACAATGTAGACCCCTTATTACTCCGGTTAGGAAGTGTAATGATATCAATCTTAATCGAGCTGGGAGTCAAGGTAGCCTGCACATTTGCAATATGGATATTTATGAATTTTTAGGTCCTATATGGTGACTTGGCATTGAATCGCGTGGAATGGCGAAAAATGATTCTTGTTGTCGACACCAAGTGACTGAGACTAAGGCTTACTTGAGGTGAATTCAGGATTTCGAGCTTGAGTTAACTACAAACATCCAATTGAGATTATGCATTCAGGGAGGGGTTATTGTAGAATTAATTGAGAAAAAAAATTAGTGATCCCACTAGGAAATGGAGATCACATGTCTAATTGTTGCACGATTGTGTTTAGTAGAGCTTTTAAATATACGTAATGTCAATATTATATTTCAATTTTGTGAACATATGTGGTCAATATTCAACTTGATAATTCCCTATCTGGACCACTTGAATTTTATCGTAATATTCTTTCTCCATCAATCTTGTTGAGAATACTGGTAAAGTGCTTCTGCTAGAATGTTCTATTGAAAAAACTTAAGGAAATATTTAATTTCTCGTTTTCATCCGTAATAGAAAGAACTTGAAATATGCAAAGGTCTTCAAGAGCTGTTCTGTATTTTGAATGGTTTAGTACCTAAGTATCATTCTTACCATCAACAAATTTCTTGATTTTTAGTTAGGATTTTGACTTGGGCTTAAACATAGCACATAAAGAGAGTAAACTAGAAATGTATTGTTTATTGATAAATAAAAGTTTGTGGCTTGGGCTTAAACATAGCACATAAAGAGAGTCAACTAGAAATGTGTTGTTTATTGATAAATTAAAGTTTATTTGGGTATATGGTGGAAGATCTATGAAAAAGCAAGCTATATGAAGGATCATGACATTCCAACTTTATCGTGTGATGAAAATGGAACCAATATTCCTCTTTAAAGTTTCGAATTGAAAAAATGGTGAAAGGAAAGGCAAACACTTCACCCAATGTTGGTCGCCTGAGCATACATATCTCGTGAACAACTTACTGTTGCCTTGCTGTTCATTTTCTTAATTTTCTTGGTCAAGCATGACCAAATAAATGTGTGTCTAAAGTTGAAATGAATCTCATGAACTAATCTTGGTCACACACGTAATTGGCTCTTAGTAAGGAAACTTGAAGAATATGAACGGCCAATATATGTGGATGGATGATATGCTAGGCTATCCCCTTCTTTAGGAAATTATAACTTTTGAGGCTTCTCTTTGGGGGGGCGGATCCAGAGAGATTTCCTGGATTGCCCTCATCAAACTTGCAAGGAGCTAGCGAGCAGTTTTGTTTTGGTTGCTTGGTTTTTGGCTTCATTTAACTATTTTATTTAGGCTTTTTAAACTTTAAAATTTTGAAAATGTAACTCTTTGGGTGGTTCGCGGTCCGCTCTGTCTGTATTCTGTTTCTATATTTCTAATATTATTTCTTCTGTTATCAAAAACTAACTGAATATGTATATATATTTTAATAATAATTTATTAGACTGAATAAGATTATAAAAAAAAAGGAGGGGAGTTGGCCTCTAAAAATAATTGATGCTGTGCCGGTATGTATAGTGGAAAAGTGAATACAAGAGTACAATGAGCTTTCTACTTTGTGGGGGTTCAAGTTGAACCTTCACAAGTCATTTTACTTGGTTAATGAAGTCTTATTATTTTGGAGTGTTATGTGATGACACATGAGAGACGAGTTGAACGGAAAACTATATAGGATGGCTATTACACACGTTACTGGAACTGAGTGTTGGTTTACGAAGAAATAGCTTGTTAACAAGATGAGTATCGTCAAATGTGAACTCTAAATAATAGAGAAAATGAGAGAAAATTGTTTAAGATGGTTTGGCCATATACAACATAAGCCTCTTAGTGCTGATAAAAAAAAAGGCCTCTTAGAGCACCCATTAGGAATTATGATATCAATCAAGCTAAGATGGGAATCCATATGGGGGATTGTGGTGTTTGTGATGATTATCCTTTAACATAACTTAATAATGGAAGATTCATAGTTGAACCCAAATAATTGGGGATGGATGAGTTGAGGAGAGAGTTTGAGTAGTATGAGGTCTTTTTATTGCTCAAAAGCTGGTGGACAAATCATCCCAGATGCGAGTGAAAGCACCCAATTCCGAGGCTATAAGAAGAGCGGTGCTGATTCCTCCCCTTGAGTAAAAAGAAAAGATAGAGCCTGACTATGAAATTTTTTCGCAATCCTCCGTCCAATTGCATCGGAGAGCATACTGAACAATGCAGACCTCCAGAAGTAAGCAACATCATTATCTCTCCCAAATTCCGTATTTACATACAAAGAAAATTCTCAATTGACGAGGGCAATACCCAACTATAATTCAATACAGCGAACAACTCACACCAAAATCGCCATGCTATAGGATAACATACAAAAAGATGGTTATAAGGTTCACTATGGCCATTACACACATAACACATACTTACAGGGATGTATGTAGTATATACCTATTAAATAAGCAAATAAAGAGTGTAAGAGCCTGCTGCTTGATTATTGAATTTTTGAGTTGTAATGGAACTACTGTTTCAGCTGAAGATAGCATTGTGCTCGTAGTATGGGACGTGCCATGTCATTTCTCTGTCATTGCCGCACCTACCTAAGATCATTTAAGGATTACCAGGATAAGAATCTATAGCATGGAATATGTAATATTCCTCATCTAATCTTCTTGACACTGAGCCTCCGTTGCATGAAAAGGTGTCACTAAAGAGAGGTATTAACTGAGAATCAAGATTTTTCTTACAAAAAAAAATGATTTCTCCCTCCTCTCTAGGAACATTCCTAGAATCCTTGGGAGAGTGATCAGACATTCAGAATGTCTT
Source organism: Iris virginica (assembly GCA_025631175.1). Lineage (NCBI taxonomy): Eukaryota > Viridiplantae > Streptophyta > Magnoliopsida > Asparagales > Iridaceae > Iris > Iris virginica. The sequence continues at coordinate 5,841 of JAOTQG010119204.1, read as the reverse complement.
GATAGAGGTCTCGCACACCATTTTCTCTCTCTCTCTCTCTCTCTCTATATATATATATATATATATAATATGTGCGCACGTGTGTGTGCGTGTTTATTACCTAATTGGTATTAGTTTCTACATTCGTCTTATACTCATAGGACCCCATGGATTGTGACCTTTTATGCAAACTCAGCATACTAGGTCCCTCATGGACATTTGCATTTAAAATGCAGATTCATCTATTTGGCATCTTTTTGAGGTTTGAGACAGATTGCATGTTTTCCAGGTCCTGATTTATGAATATGAATGTTTTCAACTATTTCTACCAGTTGGTGTAAATCTGAATACTCTAGATATGTATCAGGAACAAAAGAGAGGAAGAGTGTAATACGCTGCCTCTTCTTGATTTTGAAAATAGAGTTGTATTTGTACAGCACTGTTTAAAGCTTGGTGTTGGTGCTATAGCATTGCGATGATTCATCTATTTTGAAATTCTTAGATCGCATAAGTTCCTTTATGTTGACAGTAACATGTTTGCTGTTGTTTTCTCTTGCTTGTTTGTTGAATGGGGAGATGCATTATATATATATATATATATATTTAATGTTTTCATCAAGAACATAAATTGATACTCTGGAAATACCTGCCAAATCATCCAAGCTGTAGGCAAAGTTTTTCATTATCCTCTAATAATGTTGAAGCTGCAAGCAGTCTTTTCTCATTTAATCCTTTAGAAAGTTCTATCTATGCATAAATAGTCTTTATTGGAGTTGAAAAATCATTCTAGTTGATGTAGTCTTTCCCTCTAACAACCACAGGTGGAGACTATCTTGGACAAAGAGAACTTCACATTAGAGGAGCTTCTAGATGAGGATGAAATAATTCAAGAGTGTAAAGCTCTTAATAGCCGGCTTATTAATTTGTAAGGCCCATTGTTTAAACATTGTTTATTCCAGTACTTGTTTGCTTCTGCTTTGGAAAGCTCATTCATGTTGTGTCACCAGTTTGAAAAGTTTCCTTTACGTTAATGAGGAGATTACTCTCAGATTGATTCTTATTGTATAAAGTTGCTTTACTTCCCACACTTGCATAAGGAAAGAGTTAATTCTACAAACATGCCTTTTTTATGAAAGGATTTCTATTGAGAAATAAAACATGGGAATATGTGCATTTATGGGCTGTTCAGTACCCTCTAAGATGGTCCTTAGGCAGAGTGAAAAACAAACCTCCATGCCCTCGTTTGATAAGGGAACCTTTCTCTGATCACAGACTAGATTGGGTTTGTGCCCTGTTTTCCCTTTCTCTTCTTATTTATTTATTTGGAATTGAAAACATATAAGAGGATATACAAGATGGGGAGTATTTTGAACAATTGGCGCATCATATCTATTATGGAGAACAATTGTGCTCGGCATTTGTTCGCTATTGTTTCCATCATTGTCAAGTCTTGATGGTGATTTTCCATGCTGGCATTTATTTTTTAATTGGTTGATGCTGAATCCCTTCATTAAGTGACCAATGAAGCGTGGAATGATTGAGAGGAAATATTGTTTCATTTAGTTGACCACATTTAGTTTGGGCCGAATGAGTAACTTTCTAATGGTGCCAAGGAAATATTAGGTAGCTGAACTATTGTGTTGAAACAAAAATAATTTGGACTTTGGGGAAAGAGATTCTTTTGGCTGTTTGTGTGATCTCTTTTCGACAGTGAAGCGGATGGAATCAGTCTTCTCCATTATACATTCAACCTGCTTATTTTATGTATTACTATTTATTTTGATTCCTCGCTGAGCATGCCATTAAGATTATAATTTGGTGCTTCATTCTTGAACACTGACTTGGAGCATCTGTACTGTTATTTTCTTCTTTATACCTTTGTCTAAATATATTTTTGATGAGCTACCAGACAACCCCCTCCCCCCGTGAAGAGAAACAGGTTTTCAGCTGTATCTGCCCAAGTAAATTGGATTAACTGTTGTACTGCTGGGTTATAATCATAGGATTCTCACAGTTGCCCTTGTTGCAGTTTGAGGGAAAGAACTCAAGTTGAACGACTTATTCGGTACATAGTGGAAGAAGCTCCCGAAGACGCTGAGAAAGGGCGAACTTTTAAGTAGGTTTCTGTGGATGGACTTGTAAACTATGGTTCTCAATGCCTATGTATACATGGAGTTCTCTGTGGCATAGTATTGTGTTTTAATGTAACATTTATTGGTCTACTGACCACTTTTTTGTTTTATCATGCTATAGGTTTCCTTTTATTGCTTGTGAAATTTTTACTTGTGAAGTTGATATTATACTCAAGGCATTGGTTGAGGATGAGCAGGTGAGGAAATATTGGAGTTTTGAATCTGCTTATATGTTCTCAGTTCATTTGAACATTAATTGCCTTATAAAATGGTTGTTCATTCTGGCTGCAGTTAATGAACTTGCTGTTTTCCTTCTTGGAACCAGAGCACTCTCATAGTACTCTATTGGCTGGTTACTTTAGTAAGGTATGTCTATTTTACTTCGAGTGGCAACTTTATTCAACACTTGCAGTACCTGACTTGGTCACTGAGGAAGATGTATTGATTTGCAGTTTTTTTTAGGGTTTCACAGTTTTCAACCTTCTCTTGGTTGAAATAGTTTTGTTTTTGTCTATAATTGATACAATCTTTTGATGTTCTAGGTTGTTGTATGCCTCTTGTTACGGAAGACGGTTTCTTTTATGAATTATATCCAAGTAAGTTCTACTTGTTTTCGATTGTTTGATTGAATAATATTTACACTTAGTGTTTTAAGGATGTAAATCATCATGGTATACTGGATCTAATATCTGTTCTTCGACTTAGTGGCATACATATTCAATTATGTTGCTTATGCCATTATTTTACAGTGTTTTTGGGTTACTGCGGTTAATTATGCTTGTATTTCATCTGTGGGATGGGATTGTAGTCTGGTCAGTATGACTTCCCATTAGCCTCTTTCATTTTAAAATTCAAGGTCCCGTTCGATCTTAAAGCTTTTGCTTGGTCTGTATCGCTTAGTCAGTTAAATAGTAATGATCCGCTAATAAGTCCATTTTCCTAGATGTTTGTGTGATTTGCTGCAGGCATCTTTTATTACTTTGCCTGGTGGCTAGAAGGCAGTGCTGCTTCTTGTTTTATGTTTATGGTGAGCAGTGGATTGGCCTCTATTTTAGTGGAGGCCTTTCTCACGGTTAGGACATTAGCTACGCGGGTTTTGGGGGGAGTAAGGATGCTTAAACTTTGTAGAGGTGTGCCGAGTTTAGTGCATATGTTCTCGAATATTTAGAGATATGGCGCTTCATATTCCGAGGGATTAAACGGCTGCTCTACACAACTTTCTTTTTTCTTTCTACTTCCTGTATTTTTGCTTGCTGTTTTTGTATTTTTCACTTTTCTTCAAATCGAAATGTTTCTTTTATATGTTAGAATAAAGCACTGCAATCCCTCCACAGCTCTGAAATGTGGATAGCAGAGTGCTCCTATAGACCCCCAAAAGGAAACCAATAATTCATCGAATCCTCTGAAAGGTTCCAAAGAAGCTCCTACTCTGTGAAAGTCCTAGAGTTCCTCCTCTAAAACCCCCCATACAATGGCAAACCCCTACCCCCTCTTTTTGGTCAGTAATTCTGGTATACCGCATTTTGTTTTTCTTGATTCTGATCGGATTTATGTCGGCTTTGTGGGGGTAGTTTTTTACATCATGTCCAAAAGGATAAGCTGCGTTGGATCCAATAAAAACCTCATTTAGAAAGATTAAAGATACTAACAGCGTTTTGATTATAGGGACCTTATACATGATATCAGCCACATTCCTTCAAGAGAAACTTCTTTCTAATGGTTGATGAATCATTTCAATCTACCATTTTTCTCACCACCACCACAACAACAACAACAAAGCCTTAGTCCCAATCACTTGGGGTTGGCTACATGAATCCGTTTCCGCCATTCCTCGCAATCCAGTGCCAAGTCACCATAGAGACCACAGTCTTTCATGCCTTTTTGTAAAGCTGATGGCCATAATAATAATTTGGCCTATCCCTATCCCAAGTTTGATTAAGACTAATATCGTTTCATTTTCTAAAAGGTGCACTAAGGGGTGTACGTTGTACATGTCCAAACCATCGTAGGCGGTTCTCTCTCATTTTATCTATTAAAGGAGCTACTTTTACCGTTTCTCGAATTTATTCATTAGGAATCTTATCTTTTCTAGGTTTACCGCACATCCATCTAAGAATTCAAATCTCTGCTACTCTCATCTTGTTAGCATGTTCCTTCTTTGTAGCCCAACAATCAGCTTCTGTACAATAGTGCATGCCTAACAACTGTCCCAAATGCAGACCCAAAATAATTGAGCATTATTGTGCAGCAAATATGCCTATTTAGAATCATATACATTCTATAGGTCACAACTTTACCTTGTTTTAATACTACCATATGGTGCATCCACAAATTGTCAGTTACAAGGTACTTCGATCATTTGCCATTCAGTGTGGATGAAGTTGTGTTCTCAAAACATTGTTGATCATATGTCTTTGTATATTCTTCTCTTGAATTGATAAATTTTCTTCTTTTCATAAGAAAACATGTAGTCCTACTTTGTTAAAACGGTGATGGAGACTGTGTAGGTTCGGAAACACGGTCATGTGGAAGAGGTGTACTTGAACTGAACGATTCTGGTCAGCTTATCATTTTGGCTGGGTATTTAGTGAGGAAGGAAAAAGAAGTGGAAAATAGCTTTTTATCTGAACTCATGTGATTGGATGTGAAAACCAATAAATCCATATGAATACTATCAGATGCAAGAGGATTTTCCGTTATCAGACTGTATCCTTTCATATACTCGGGGGAAAGATTCAGCATCGTGCATCTTTATGGGTTTCAGGATTGTGGGGTTTTAATGGGTGTCGCTGACAGACTTGAGTAGGGATGGCAGCGGTGATTCACTAGGAGTGCTTGGCAGCTTTTTGTTTGGCATGTATTCTATAGCTTTTCCTTTTTCCTTTAGGAGGCCAGCTTGTCCTTCTCCTTTGTACATTCTATTCCTTTTAATAAAATTCTTCTTTTATCATATAGTAAATAAATCCAAATGAATATTTAGCATTACTTTCGCTTTCTTACATAATGTTATTTCCATTTTATGCTCCTCAATTGTCTTATGCTCTATTTTGTTCACGGTTCCTGCACTTTTTTTAAAGTCCCTTACCAGTCCGAGTTCTCTCATTATTTGGTGTAGGCTCATCAGGACATCATTAAGAAGTTGGTTGAACTTATTGGGATTACATCCATTATGGAGGTTTGTTCTCTAGATTTTTGCTCATTATCTTGGTGTAGAGCGCTGCTAATTTTATTGTTGAACAGGTTTTGATTCGTCTTATTGGTGCTGATGAGCATCTTTACACCAATTACATAGACTCAATGCAGTGGTTAGAAGATACAGATGTGTTAGAGATGATTGTAGATAAGCTAAGCTCATCGGTAAGTTCATTAACTGAATAGAATGATTTATTAAGACATTAGGCTTTCTGTTTATTTTATTAAAAAATTATCTGGTGTTTATCGGTTCTTAATGCTGTTTGCACCTCAGTAAGGTACTATTTATGTCCATGGTTTTGAATTTTGATTTATTCTTTTTGTGAGGAAAATAAGGCTTACCAATACCCTTACTTTGTCTAGTGGCTGAGCTTTTTATAGAAAATTTTCATGTTAGGATTATGTTCCATTTACTTTCTTAAATAAATCTAATTATTGTGTACGTTCCCCAGTTGTTACTTTTAAAGAATATATATACTCAAAGTCTCTCTCTCTCTCTCTCTCTCTCTCTCTCTCTCTCTCGCTCTCTCTCTCTCTC
>JAOTQG010119193.1:0-10893 GCA_025631175.1 Iris virginica | reverse complement strand
AGCTAGGTGTTCTAGAAGCATTTGAGTGCGCCATATCATCCACTTATAGGAATGTGAATCATTCAAACCAATTTTTTTCCCCCTCTTTCGTGCTAGGGAGAAATTGATTGGTTAACTACCAGTGTGGCCATATCACAACATACCATTCCAGGGACATCAATACAAACTGTCGGTGTGCGATGCATTCTTTGAAAACAACTGTGATTCCTTGCAGACATATATGCAGTAAGTATCCATGATCTTGTCACTACAACTTAATTAAAGAATGAGTCTAGCATATATCTCAGAGCAAATGTGTCACATTATCTCATGGATAATACAAGGGATCATGATGAGATAAAGTGAGGTCGTACCAAATCAATTCACGCCATTTTATCAGAACGTTGATGTAGACGTTCTTTCCTCCCCTAAAGGCAGGAAGATTTGTCTCATTAGAGTGACTTTTCATAAAATCATACAGACAGGATTGCCTGAAAAGGTGGATAGTAAGATGATCTCGACAAAATAATCATTCAATATTGAGGACTCAACTCGGTACGTTGGACAGTGCATCTGGCACATAAACTGCTAACCTCAAATATTTGTGTAAATACAGATCATAGTGCATAATAATGTTGTAATGCAGTTGGCATCAACGAGACCAATAATAGATGCATGTAAGGTTTGTATTGTCCGGCACAAAAATGAGGATTTCGTGTGCAATACCAAAGTTCCTTCAATCCCTTGCAATGATACATTTTTGTATGATATGACAATCTCAATTGTTCAACTGTAGCATCCAGGGACATGTAATAACTGACAAATGGCTATTGCCTAAACTCACACCAATAGCCAGACTCATGGACTTAAATGGATCTTTCAGGTGGCGTATCTTTATCCTACAATCAATATAGGGAGTTTAGTTTTGGCGGCATCCCATGTAAACAAACAAGTTGACACGTGATCATGGCTATTATAGAACTTTAGTATCTACAGCCGAGGTAGGAATACAACACCATAAAATTTTATTTGGGTCCACTATATGGTGTGATATGTACACAATATTCTATTTTGGGGTCATAAAAACTGAGTAACGGTTATTTTTTGTACAATTAGGGTCTAGAATTGTACATTTACCCAAATGTATAATGCATGTTTTGACCAATATGCATTAGATTCTAGATTTATAAGTGGATCTCCTGTGAATAGCATACTCAACTTATTTTGATAGTTCATTTCTAGGCATATTTATGCTCAAAATTCGACTCATTCCTCTTCAATGGTTATAAAATGTTTATCAGGAACATAACTCAAAAAAGTATGACATCATTCTCTCATAACGAAATACATATGAGACTTTAAAGACAAGTCTTTGGACAACCATTAGCAAGATATGTTTTTGTGTGATCTTAGATCAGACAACCATATATAATAAGGTTGTCATAAAGGTTTTAGGTAGACATAAGACTGTATAGAGTCAATGATGTTCTTCGAGGACATATTTTATCTTGTTAAGCCAGACAAATATCTCCACAGGTTGTACCTGTTTGTTTTAATTTGATTGATCACATGCCAAAACTATTTTTGAACATTCGAGCAAATCATTGGATAAAAAGATCCGAACTTAAGTTAAGTTAATTATAATTTAAATGATAGATAATCATCGACGATGTCATTATTTTACATCTAGGGCACTTTTGGGGCCAGCATAAATAAAGGTTATAAGCTTTTCAAGCTAAGCTATATGACTGTGAGTTTCTCGATTTTTGAACTTCGAATCTATCAATAGTGGCTATTAAGTTTTATATTTATAGCTTTCAAAAATTCTCTATATGTAATATCTGATACGTTAGAATTTATGACCTTAAATGATATTATATTCTTCATATTGGTAATATCATCATCTCTTTAGAAGAAATTCCTTTCCTATTTTAGAGGGTGCTCACATCTCTCTCTCTCTCTCTCTCTCTCTCTCTCTCTCTCTCTCTCTCTCTCTCTCTCTCTCATGAAGTGGAGGGTTATATTGCATTGTCATTCCAGCTCCATCACGTAATTATTTGTACTCCTTTTTTTTTTTGAGTAGTTGTCTTTTGGTCACTATCTCGATATTGATAGCATGAAGCTATCTATTATAATGTTGACATACTTATGATTTACGATTTACAATTTGAAAGCGTAAACCTCATAATTATAAAAATTATAATGTTTTCTCACAAAAAAAAAATTAATGTACAACTTTAGAAGCGTCAAGCCCCTTACATAAACAATTGTTCAATGTAATACAATGATAAACTATTACAAAAAAATCTTAATCAAAATGTAATGTCAACTCTACAGAACTATAGACAGTTTTGTTCCATGTACTATGATTGGATTACTATATAGGAATGTATAAATTTTGGTCATTTTTTAGAATTATGGATTACTACATAATCACTCGGTGATCTGATGCAATGATCTCTTAATAATATCTCAATTAAAAGTGAGTAGTGCATTTAAACAAATTACTTTTATGCGTAACTTGATGAATTATGTTTTGCTTAGTTCGGTAGAAATTTTAATTTCTTTTTATATGAACTTCAGGTTCAAATAAATGTATAAACTTTTAGTTCTAATATGCGGGTGAACAACTGATATGCGTAATGACACATAACATGAATTATTGGTCGTAATTTAAATAATCGGATTCAATGATAAATAAAGCTAACCCAATGCTATCATAAATTTCATTCCTAATCAATAATTAAACATTAAATGCTATATATAATATAATATGGACAATCAATCATAAATCATGCGAGAGTTAAAATAATATACCATATGTATTTTTTATAATTTTTCGACAAGCTTAAAATAAACTTCTTATAAAATAAAAAGCTTGCAAATCAAATTAATTTAATTTAATATGTATCATTAAGTATTTTGTTAAATTTAATTACAATAATAGCCTAATATTAATATAATTTGAGTTTAATTAAAAAAAATCAAACGGCCCACAAAACATTCATAGTACAGTCCAAAAATATGGCCCAAAACTAATTTTGAAATTTGGCACAAAATTGTTTTTCAAAACTGATTAAAATCAGGGCATAAACTGTCCAAAATGTGGCCCAAATTCCTAATAAGAGTTTTAAAAAAACTCAAATGGCCCAATTTAAAGAAACACACGTTACACACCCAATTTAATGGCCACTACACATTCAGGGCACAGCCCAGTTTATCTACTTTTTAAAACGGCTCATTACTTTTAAAAAAAGAGCCCAGTAGTACTAACAGGCAGAAAGGGTGGGAGCCAAGCTGCAGCCCATCAGCGGCCCAGATTTGAAGCAGCCCAAACAATGGGGGTCAAAGTTAAAATGGGTTAAACCCAAACTGAACCGAGTCAGGGGCGGGTAGGGTTTCAAATGGGCTAGGTAGGGTTTCAACCCGTCACTCCTTCAACACGGTCCGTCGCCGCTCATATCAGGACAGGTCGGATCCTTCGTCTCCGGTGACGATTTCGACGGCATTTGGAGACGATTAATGGCTTATTGAGATTGTCTATGCCTTGTTATCAAATCCCCTATGGATTAACATTAAAATCTCGGGGATTTCTTGTCAAAAATGGTCGATCCGTACGCCTAGGGTTTATACCGTTTGACCCGTCGTGTTCTTCATACGTTGGCGACACTTCAGGTGTCGATTTGTCACGGTTTGGATGCCATTGGGCTCGGTGAGTCATGGGGAACAAAACCCCTTACTCAATTTGGCGAAATCATTTGCGAATCAAAGATATTTCATTCGACAAAATTCACGTTTTTTGACCCGAGTAGAGTACAGATCTCAAACCCACATGGAGAAGCATATAAAGTAGGAGTGCAACGGCTCGATTTGGTTCAATTCAGAGTTAAACCGCAAGTCGAACCGCACCTATCGTTTTGGAGAATTTTAAACCTAAAGCGAACCGTGTAACTTGAAAATCAAACTGAACCCAACCGATAAATCGGGGTTTGGTTTGGAATTCGATTTATCAGTTTATGATAAATTTTATAATTTTTCAAAAAAACTAAATACAGCATAAGATTTATAACAAAATTTAAAAATAAAAATTATTTTTAACATTAATGGCTTAAGATTCATAATAAAAATTGAAAAACAGACCAATGATGTTGTTTATTTTTATAATACTTAGCACAATACAACTTAAAAGTTATAAAATTTATAAGTTCATCACAATACAATTAGGTTTAAGTTAGAATATAATTATTATTCTATTTTATATATAAATTAAAAGGGGTATATATAAATATATAAAAAATATGAGGGGTTTATATGAAAAAATATATGTATTAGATATCAGTTCGGTTCCGTTTTATTTGAGATGCCAAAATCGCAAAGCGAACCGAACCGTACGATTTAAAAATTTTTCGTAACCAAATTGTCACTGACCGAAACTAAACCAAATTCATCGATTTGATTTGATTCGATTCAATTAACGATTTGAACTTACACCCCTGATATAAAGTGGTGGTTTTTTATTGACAATTCAAATCAAACCAGCAAACAACAATTAACATTAACATTAACATTTAACAATTCAAATCATAACTAATTTCATGAAAAGCACTTAAGTTTTTTGCAGGGAGTGCTATTTGAGCAATTGAATCACAATCGTTATATAGAATGTTTAGACACTCTTTGCTCATGGAGTATCTTAATACATATAAACGTTATAAAATATATACATAACATAATTATAATGTACATAAAAGTTTATATGTGCATAATTTATAACCGTTATGTGCATTATGACACTGCTAACATGGAGTGCCTAGGCACTCCGTATAATTTTCGATTGAATCATATTTGTTAGGTTGAGCGAGTGAGAAGTGAGAGTAAAAAGAAAAACGGTTTCAATCATCTTCTTCATCTGCCCATAATTTTAGGCGTTTACCAAATAAATTAGCACAAATAATTTAAACTTTTCATGTAACATCTCCCTATAGTTTTAGGTAGTTACCAAACAGATTAGCACAAATAATTTAAACTTTTCATATAATTTGTGATTCTAATAAATTCTGCAATATTCACATTCAAATCTTCAATCATTAGATTGGAAGGTTAGAAGTCATCATTTCGTTAGTAATTAATATTCATTTACTTATACGTTTAATTCATCTGAACACTTTCAAATTTCAGCATTGAAATTGATGGAAAAATAATCATAGGTATATTGAGATTCATGTAAAAGCATGTTATTGTAATCTCTCCATGAATGAAATTCATGCCCTATTTCTAATGTTCTATGTAGATAAATAGCTTTGAGATCTCTAGATAGATCTATATGAATGAATGAGAATATGTGTCTTCTCTTGGGCTTGTTATGAGGATAAGTTAGCATGTAAATATTAGATCTACATAGTTTGTAGTTTTTAAAGTGTTACGAGTAGGGATTAATCCCTTGATCTTGCCTTTCTTGCCTCTATTTCTATCTTCTTAGTAGATCTCTATCTCATTTATCTTCTTCTCTTGTAATGATTCTAAAAGGATCTAGAAGTGAGGAATAGACATATATTCTTGGACCTTCTTAGTGGGATTTTCTCCTTCTTGAACATGGATTTGAAAAGAACACCTAATGTCATATCCTTTATATCTTGATAGCTTACATGATTAAGTAGACTAACAAATGCCCCCTTCACTAAATCAAAACATCATATGATGATGGTACCATCTCCTAATCTTCTTCATAGCCTAGGAGTGTTACTTGAAAAATAACATGAGATTCAATGACTCTCTCAATTGTCTCCCTTGCCTTGTAGATCACTTTGCTCTACCATGTAAGCCATTAAGCATTATCATGCCTTTCATTGTGTGTAAATGACCATTTTGTCCATGCCATGAATAATATGTCTTTTTCTTGTAAGTGTATGTTTTGTGATTGCTCATTGACATACATATCTTGATTTGGCTTCGAATCTTAGGTTGACCACCTATCACAATAACCAACATGGCAATTTAATGAAGCTGTGACCAACCATTGACCAACCTTGAGCAATCTTAAGAGACTAATGCATGCTAGAACATCATTTAGAGACCTTTGATTAGGACGGATTCGTTTCTTCCCAATTCGTAATTTAGTCCCCGAACCTTAGAATATCTTCAAAACACAAAGACTTGTGCTTTCGAAGACAAAAACAAAAACGGAGGTGTCGACTCTCATTTTCTCAATAAATGAGTTGTCACAAAAGAGAAGTCCAGCACGCATATACACATAGTTTCTCACCAAACGGCGGCCGATGACCATTCATTCTCGAAAACGCGATTAGGGCCAAAAGGATTTTTTCCTTATTCCGTGAGGAGGGCGCACGAAACCGGGGTTCTCACAGAAGTGCGAAACGTAAAGTGCGCTATCAAAGCGCCATAGTGCCGACACGTCGCAGTACGTTGTACGCGATACTCGAGCACCTGTTTCCTTCCCATATGGTAACTAATTTGAATAAGAGAGTCATATATTTACTTATAAAGAGTTTTTTTTTTTTTTTTGCCCTAAGGGCGCATGGGAAGGGATCGAATACTTATAAAGAGTTTAGGTAAATTTCTCTTCACCAATATGTGATACTTATATTCAATAGTGTTTAAAACTCACATAACTCATTCGATATGATACACTTTAATTGCATTTTCTAATTCATCTGAAATTGAGTTTTACCAATTTAATGTCAGACGGCACTAATCATTCTTTGGTGATTGTTCATTACTCTTATTAAATAACATCCTCGAAACTCATTTAAAATATTACTTAAAATAAAATTTAAAAAACTCAATTTTTCTAACTATATATATATATATATATATTAGTTTCTTAAGATTTGGTATCAATTTATACTAAATTTTGAGATTTTGTTATAAATATTATTAAGTTTTTCGTACTTTATATTAATATTTACTTTATTTGTAATCATTTATATTAATTAATATATATAAATCAAATATTACAAAAATTATACATTTATTTTTGGTGAATTTAGAATTTAAATGGATCGTGTTACCCTTATAAAAGGATGAATTTAATGTTGGGGTTGATTGAATGGAAAATAGAAGGGATGAAAAAAGAGAATGGTGCATTCATTTTTATTTGTTTGCTAGGAAGATAAATGTAAGAGATGGTAAAATTGAGGAAAATGAAAACACTTCTCATTTATTAAATATTGATGGTTTATTTAGTTAGAGGGGTGAAAAATATGAGTCTTTAGCTTTTAACTCCATTGTTTGGTTGAATAAGGAGAAAATGAAGAGCTTTATTTTCACTTGTTTGGTGTGATATCAAAAGTTTAAAAAAAAAAAAAAACAACTTTTAAAATTGTTTAATTGTTTCTTTCACATATTCCTTCCATTTTCACTCTAATTTTGGGATTTTTTTTAAAATTAAAGATGAGGTGTTTTTATTCCCCTCCACTTTTTCATCCCTCCCATTTTGACTCATACAACAAGTGAAGTGAAATACGTTCTTCCAATTTTTTCATACTTATTTTTTATCTCTCTAATTTAGCCCCAACTAAAAATATTATTACCCCAAAAATTGAGATGAACAAGGAAAAAGTACTGGAAGAAATAAGTAAATATTGTTATACCCTTTTCAAAAATTTTTGTTTTTCCTTCCTATATTTTATATAGCCTAAATGAAATTCCAAATTTTTTTCCAGTTCAGTTAAACAATTGGAGGGATATTTTTTTTCACCCATTGGAAGTTAAAAGTTGAATATTTTTATTTTTCATCCCTCATTTTTTTGTCCCTCAAATCAAACATATCATAAATAAGAGAATAAACTCTATCTAATGACTGAATCACCAGGAGATAATTAAAATTTGATCAAACCACCTACGGTTGCCGCCCAACACATGTAAATTAAATTAACAAATTGTGGAAATGTATACTTTTCAACAAACAATCAATAAACACAAAGTGCAGTTAAGACTACCAAATAAGCATAAGTCTTGACCACAACGTGGCAATGGGGGCGTCCACTTGTGTTAGTGGTTTATATAATACTCCATATAGTTTTAAGTATTCATCTGCACCAAACTCAATACTAATGTTACCAAAACCAGGCACACGTCAAACCTAAATGCGCTAATAATGGATACGAGCATAATTTATATAGAAATTTCGGATGATTTACTAGAAAATAAAAGTTCTAAAAGTTAAGTGCACGGTTTGAGGGTATATATGTAAATTCTTAAAACACGGGAAGAAAATTAGCAAGAAATTAATTAGAATATCTATAATCCCTCATGAAGTGGGTAAGGACCCTTTACTTTGTAGTTGGAGGGGTAAAAAGGTCTAAGCATGTCATTTGTTGGTGTCAGTATAGGAAAACTACTTGGTAGGATATATTTGGGCACAAATTATACCGTGTACCTAGGCATACCTAGTAAGGTATATTCATTTTTTTCACAAAATGTATATAAGACTTATAAATTATGTAAATAATATAAATATAAAATATACGTAATAATTATAAACATAATAATCAAATAACTCATGTGCATTTCATATTCACGTTATGTACATAATTCATAAATATTATGTAAATAATTCATAAATATTATGTATATTTGTAAAAAAAAAAAAATGGACATATCTTCCTAGGCATGCCTAGACACACGGTATATCAATTGATATTTGGGAGGCTATTTGAAGCTTGTATGCACGCTTTGGTCCAAAACTCCAAAGCACACACCAGTTCCATTTATACGTTAAATATAGTGTAAGCTATTATTTTTGACGTAACTTTCGGCTTAATAATAGGGTTACAGGGCGGAGCCCCCTGTGCTTTTAATCATTTTGAAATTAGCTTTATATAATTTTTTTCGTTGGATTTTATCTCTCTGACGTTAAGAGCGTTAGTTGTCATCCATTGAAAAAGATCCAAAAAAAAAAATAGCGGGCTGAAAAATAAAAGAGAGTAATTAGATGATTATATTTAAAAGACATTTTAGTCCTCACCTTCGTCCCATCCGTATGAATCTTTTTCCCCTGAAAACTATCTAACCTTCACCCACTTTCCCCTTCAACCTTCAAGAAGAACATAAGCATTTTTCTTTTTCGGTACGAAACAAAAATGCAGATCTTAACCACCTCCGCCAACAACGAACTATTGGATATTTACGGTTAGATTATCATGTTAAGGGTATGAAATGAGTTATGATTGTCGTTTAAAGCCTTAAAAAAATGAAGTTTTGGACTTCAGAGCACTGAGACGTCCTAGAAAGCACTGCAGCGTTGCTTGTGAGATCTCCTAACAAGTCTGGCAAAAGCTACAGAGCACTAGGACACTCGGAGCAGCGCTGGGACGCTCTAAAACGACGGCTTTCCTTCCCGATTTTGAATCCAACGGTCATGATTGTTCAGGAAATTGGCCTGAGCGCTGGGACGCCCACTTGGAAAGGTTTATTTCTCCAATGGTTAGGACCATTGAGAAGGGGTAGGTCTTGGCCTATAAATTCGGTGATTTCAACTGTGTTGAAGGACAGTGATCTTCATGAGATACGCACACAATTTCCATCTTCAAATCCCTCGTAAACAAACCTTTTTTCTAGCAATCTTAAAGTGATTATAGTTGAAGATGGAATCAAGGACCAAAAGTTCATTCCAAGTGTTGGATCAAAATGTATTGAAGTTGGAGCGGTTTGACGGTACAAACTTCAATCGTTGGAAAGACAAACTCGTGTTCATGCTCACCGCTCTTCATGTAGCATATGTGCTCGACCCCAACTTGGCGGATCTCCCACCGCCAAAAGACGACGATTCGAAGGAAGTCATTGTCGCGAGGAAAAAGCACATGGAAGATGAGGTAATATATCGAGGACATATTCTTAATACATTATCGGATCATCTCTACGACCTATTCACTTCTGTTCAGTCTCCAAGAGAAATTTGGAACACGCTGGAGGTCAAATACAATGCACAAAAGCAAGGGACAGATAAGTTTCTTATAATGAAGTTCTTTGAATTTAAGATGCTTGATAACTTGTATGTCATGGATCAAGTGCATGATTTCTCTGCTTTAGTGGCTAAATTAAAAGAGTACAAGGTTGAAACCCTGAGTAATTGCATGTGGGGGCGATAATTGCAAAATTACCGCCTACATGGAATAACTATAAAAAGAAAACGTTTCATACCAATGAAGAGTTTACTTTGGAGCAATTTGAGAAAAACGCCTCAGAATTGAGGAAGATTCACGAAAGAGTGTCAAAAAGCAATTGGAGTCAAATGTTTCCAAAGTAAACTATATGGATGAAACTAAGCCAACGGTTGGTGGAAGGAAACACTCCGGTGAGGGTAATACCTCAGGAGGAAGGAAGAGAAACTTTGATCACATATCAAACTCTAATGCAGCAAATAACAAGTTTTCTAAGACTTGTTACCACTGCGGTAAAAAGGGCCATATAAAGAAAGATCGTCGGTTCTTCAAGAAGGTAAATAATGAGAAGGCTAACATGGTTGAAAAGGTTGATGCTATTGTTTCTATGGTTACCCGTATGGACATTAGCATGGTAACCGAAGTAAACATGGAAGCGGCAACCAAATTTCCTTCTTGGTGGTATAATTTCGGGGCTACAGTCCATATATGCAACGAGAAAGATCTTTTCAAGACTTTGGAGAATGCTGGTGAAGGACAAGAAGTCATGATGGAAAATAGTAATACCGCAAAAGTTCTCGGCAAAGGCACGGTGGAGATATCATTTACTTTCAGCAAGAAACTAGTTTTAACTAATGTACTTTATGTGTCGAAAATTAGGAAGAATCTTGTATTCGCATATCTCTTGTGTGAGAAAGGTGTTAAGGCAATCTTGGAGTCAGACAAAGTTGTATTCTCTAAGTATGATACCTTCGTTGGTAAGGGGTACTGATAGCTCTTTATTATGCATATA
>JAOTQG010119182.1:0-10898 GCA_025631175.1 Iris virginica | reverse complement strand
TTATTGTTTGGGGTTTTTGCTGACTACAAACAGGTCAATCACGAGAGTGTTGTAATTAGTGATGTTAAGAGGGATGGCTGTTTGACTTTAACAAGGCTCTAATGGGGAAATCTGTATGGAGGTTTGCAGCTGAAGAGGTTAGACCCTGGCGGAGGGTTATTTTTAGTAGGGACGGCCTGAAAAATCTTGGATGTAGTACTGCAGAGAGTTGACTCCCATTTGGTGTAGGAATGCCATCACAGTGGAAGAATTCAAATACATATACTTCAGTTTGGGGTCGGTTATGGTTCTAGGGCAAGGTTCCCGACTGACTCATGGTGTGATAAGGAGATGTTTGAGTTTTTTTAATCCAAACTTGTTTGAGATTGCTGCTAATAAATGTGCGACAGCGGTCTAATATTTTTCCAGTAGTAGCAGTAAACTTGTGTGGAATCCTGTGCTTAGAAAATTATTGGGTTAAGGGAGCTTGAAGAAATAGAGCTGTTGATGAGCAAGTTGTATGAGTTGGATATTTCAGGAGGCAACTAGTGATGGTTTAAAGGGAAGAATCTGAAGAAAAGGTTTTATCCCAGTTAAATATTTCTGTGGTGTCCTTTTACCCAATTTGAAACCAGTTTTTCCTCGAAATGGATTATGGAGATCAGAGCCCTGAGCCCTGAGCCCCCTGTGAAAGCAACCTTTTGTACAGCAACTTGGGATGTTGTTCTTACTGGTTGCTCTAAAGGCTGGGTACGAGAATCTGTGCGATTTTGTGAATTTATAAATGATTTTTTGTCAAGTAGCATGCTGTGTTTCTGAGGTAGCTAACAGTACTGCTGCATAGAGCAGGATTGTTTTTTCTTTACTCAGAGTATACAAGCATCGCGCCCCCTTGGTGCTTCATAGTCTTTTACTTATCAGAAAATAAAAGATTTAACTGGTGAACTTGGGTTACCCTGCACCTGTTCAGTTCAATTTGTAGAGGTGTTGCTTCCCCAGATTCTTCCGAGTCATTGTTGAGGGTTTCCTTTTATTTATTTATTCGACGCGTGTGTATATTATACATATTATCCATGAGGACGCTGCTTTTCTGTAGATCGATATTGAGGGACACAAGAAACGAGCACGTAGTGCATAATTTTGCAGTCAGCAAGTGATGGGCCTCTTGTTTTCTAACAGGTCTCATTTCATGTATTTATTCCTTTTTCCCAAAATTCTGACCAGATTTTACTAGGGCCATGGTACGAGACTTATGTTTTGCTACCTTTATTGATATGCTCAATATAAAAGCTTCAGTATTCTGCTACTGAATTATCTTATCACAGGTTTGGTCACTTGGCCTGCTTCACATCTGATGTGGAGGTCTTCCTTCAAATTCTAGACCATAATAGAAAGAGTCAGTTTCTAGAGGAGTTGGCTAAAAGCTGTGAATCATCCACGACAGATCCGAGAAAAATGCTTGGGAAATCAATTACTCTTTTTAAAGTTCGAGAACTGATTGGAGACATGTTCACACTCCCTGTTGGTGGTACTTCTCTTACCTTCCTTGCTTTATTTTTTTTGACAACATGAAGGAACACCATTAATTATAGCAACACAAATCTGACCTTGAGACTGCTTGCTAACCTGTACATTTGTTATTCTTGTATTATTTTATTGGATCTTGTTGATATCCTTTTTAAACCCTTATATTTTCTATTAAGTAGACGTTTATACTCTTTGACTGTTGGATCTTATTTAATATTTTTATCTTCTCTTATCCATCTGTGCTCTGAAAAGATGAATAGTTTGATCAACAGGAAAGAAAGAGACTTCATTATAATTAAACTCAACTAAACTAAGCCTTATCGCCGATAACTTGGGGTCAGAGACATGTATCCTGGCCTAGAAGTAAATAGGCATATAAACATTAAACAAACGCAAGTGAAAAAGACCTTTTAAATCTGTTTTCCTTTTGTGTTCTGAAGGTACTATTTATGGATGAGCATCGATTTGTTCTAACTGAGAGTCTGAGAGTTTGAACATTCCTTTGATGACCCTAGGTCTCTATAGATATACAATGCATTCCATAAGCTCTGCTACTCAATTTCAGATGCAGCTAAAACATTAATGTCTGCCCAACGGTAATGATAGTGCCATTCAGATAGGTGAATAATAAAACACTTTAGTGACAAACCTCTGCTGGGTATTCTATCCAGTCATCATCTGTTACATGCCAGACCAATCCCTCTCTCATGATATTAAAGTTGATTTGAGTTGGCTTTTTAAGCTCTTCTTATTTAGTTTTTCATTTATTAAGGCCCACATTTGAATCATAAGTATGCTGCTAAAATCATATTTGTTCCCTATAATCCTATTTCCCAGACCTTGAGGGCTTTGCGGTACAAATGGCGAAGATGTATTTTCAGAACCTTCCCCTTTCAAAGGACTTGGATCTACAAGAGAGCATGTATGGTGAAGAGCTTCTAACTATGATTTGCAACATATTGGTTCAGGTACTCAATTGTGCCTCTGCATTTCATGCTGTTTTGAGTCTTTTGACCTTAATACTAGTACACACACGCTTGCTTGAACGCTTAGTGAAAGCTATTTGTAAACATCAGTGCTAAAGCAGTAAAGGGTTAAATAATGAGAAACAACAGGGCACATTACTCTAATTTGCAATCAACATTTTTTTTCCCTTTTTCCCCCTTTATTGTTTCCATAAGGAATCAAACTTTCTTGGAAATTTGTACATATTTCCTCAAAGAGAACTATATAAATTTCATTAAATGAAATATCATTGTAAAATGTTTTTACACTAAAGTCTCTAAAAAAGAATGAGGTTTTTACTCCTAAAATGTCAATATTTCTAAAACTCAGTTTTATTTGTTCCTGTTTTCTTTCGGTATGGTTCCCATCTTTTCTCTTCTACTTCATAGAAGCCCTAAAACATTTGTTTTTAATTATTAAGTACAGAGATCTATTATAAATATCTGATTTTTTCCCTATATTTTATCTCTAATTATAAAGTTCCTATTTTTCCCCTCTAACTTTATCCTTTTAGGTTCCTATTGTTTCTCTCTAGTCTCAAATTAGGAAGTTCCTATATTTTCTCTCATACTCTATGAATTCTTTTTTTTTTCTCTCATAGTTAATTAAAAAAAAAAATTAACTCTACTCCGAATAGGATTGGTAAAGTAAAACCACTAATCATCACAAAAAAAGAAAAATAAAACGTTTGACAAAGAAAACAAACTGAAGAAGGAAGAAGAAGAATGGACATCAGAGAGAAGAAATAGGAACATTTTACTTGGTCTTCTAAATGTTTGATTTTTTCCCCTTAGTGCAATTTAGAGTGAATTAACAATATTTGAGTGGAGCCGTTTGCCACTCTCATCTGTGGGCATGGCTGATCTCTTGTGTTCTCCTTAAAAGATTTCTTTATAATATTGTGGTCAATGCCAGATGTTCTCTTTGGTTGTGAACATATGCATGGATGTACAGTAACGTCAGTTACACTCCTGTGCTACTGACGATATGGCTTTTCACTAGTTTTTGTTGTATGGAAATTTAGCCCTTTTTGCAACTGCTAAAATCTTAGAGCATGCATTTTCCTATTTTATAGCTACACCACACATGTATGTCTGTTTGTGATGATATTTGTTGTTTTTGCCCATAGTTGTTCTGGCGTACAGGCGATATTGGCTATTTGCTGGAGTCTGTTATGGTTTTGGAGCTCGGCTTGACTGTCCGAAGGTTAGCATCCCTCTACATTTTGCTTTCTCGAATACCTAGTAATTATTTACCATGTTTTAAGTGGCCACGCTGTCTGCTTAAATGCATAGCTCTCTTATGATAGTAATAATACAGTTTATGGAAAATTTTCTATTTTCTTGCTGAACCTTAATGTCATGGTCATTGATATTTGTTATACACTGTTTAGTGTTCATCTCCCCATCCTTCTTGGTTTGATAAGTTGTTGCGATTTTAGTGGATGATGTAATTGCAGAACTTTCTGTTTGGTCCTTGGTTTGTCCATATCAGTCATTGTTGTGGCTTAGTTCCTTTAGACACAATCCATCTCCCATCACTAAATGTTTCTATTTTGGCTTGTTGGAGGTACCTCTGTACTTGGTCATGTTTACACTCCTCACTCAAAATTGCACGTCTTTAAGCATTTGTTTTTGGAGAAAACATGTGTGTGATGGCCCTTTTTGGCAGATATGTTTCGCAGTACAAGATATTACTGCTGCATTTGTATTCTCACTGGGGTGCCCTTTCACTGGCATATGAAAGGTAATTGTGTTACTTCAATTCAAAATCTAATTCCTACTTGATGCAAGAATACACGTATTCTATTTAGTCGTTTGCATACTTTGTCCGGACTGTTGAATTTCCCAGTTTTTTTCTGGAGTCATTCTGCAACCTTTCATTCTCTTTGTAGTGATAATCTTCTATTGTTTAGGTATAAATCTTTGGATGTGAAGAATATCTTGCTGGAAACTGTCTCACACCATATTTTGCCCCAGATGTTGACTTCTCCTCTCTGGGTAGATCTGAAAGATCTTCTGAAGGATTATCTAAAGTTCATGGACGATCACTTCAGAGAATCTGCAGATCTTACATTTCTCGCATATCGTCATCGAAATTACTCAAAAGTATGTATGTAGTTGTGGCTATCATTTAAATACTTGATTAGGTTTTTTGTTCCTGGAACTTTTTGTTGGCAACACCATTTCTAATATATTAAGTCCCTTCGAAGTCACAAGTTTCTATCCGCAGAACTTACTGTTTGCTGAAGGCATACTGCCCAAAACCCAAGAAATTTGATACTTAAAGAAAGCAGACGTCCTCTCTGGAAAATGGAAATAAAAAGATGTAGTGTAACTTTTATTTTTCGAGATAGAAATTTGTGAACAAAGTGAATGCATATTGGTATTTTACTGTGGTTAGAAGGTGGAGTAACTTGAGGGTATTCTTCTATAGTTTGTCATCTAACTTGTCAAGTGCAATTGTTGAGGGCCCCGATTACGCCATATACCTTACATGTAGTGGAATTTATCCATGATTCTTAAAATTTCTTTCATTTTAGGTGATTGAATTTGTTCAGTTCAAAGAGCGATTGCAACGTTCAAGTCAATACATGATGGCAAAGGTTGAGGAACCGATTTTACAGTTGAAGCACAGTGCAGATAGCATTGAAGAAGAAGAGGTAAACTTTTCGTCCACTTTAGTTCTAATATCGAAGCAGTTTGTGCCGTTTTATTAACATAATTGTTTTTAGTTCGTCCTTGAAAGCTTGAACAATGGAATTCCTTTCCTTGAGGTCTCAAAGGAGATTGGTGGTAAATCTTTGACGTTCAATGAAGATTTGCAAACGCGACCTTGGTGGACACCAACTTATGATAAGAATTATCTCTTAGGTCAGTATATCTTCACATCATTCCAGTTTAAACTGTGTTTGCTACTTAAAATGAATGGTCTCAAGGAAGAGAAAGCCTTGTAATGTTTATAATGATTTTTTAATATGCATATATGAAGGTAATATATGCTGTATTTTAAAGGGTTATTTGTTTAATTTGATGCTCAAAAGGAAACTGCACAAAGTATCTTATGTATCTTGCTCTGATGGGATGTTTACTGATATGCTCTGCTCGGTTACTTAACATATCTTGCAGTTGATATATAATTATTCTTTTCTCATGATTTAAGCTTCAGCTGAGTCGTAACTTTACTTTGTGCACAGGACCATTTGAAGGAATATCCTATTTTCCCAGAGAAAATTTGGTATGCAAGCTCATCCTTTTGTTCACAAATATAATTGTTGCTTCTGAGCTTTTGTTGTATTATATATTCTTTTGATATTGAGGCTGCAGTTTTTAATAGTAGCTCATCTGCGGTTAAACTGTCTAGTTTCTGTTTTTGGAATGTTCTATTTGTGCCTAAATTTCCCTTGTGAATTAAACTTAAATTGAAGAAAAGTTTTACTGCCTCCGTCCCAAAATGACTGTCCATTTTAGGTTTTTTTACTGAAATCAAGAAAGTTAAAGCAAACAATGTTTAAGGCACGAATGATGTTACATCCACCAGGAGAAATACACAAAATTGTGCATAAAAGCCTTGTTGACGTTTTCTTGAGTTGATAAAGAAAATTGTGGACATTACCACAAAAATAAAAATCACACCTATCAATATATGCCAACAAGTTTTGTTCACTTCTCTGGTGGATCATGGATGTAGCGGTACTCTAGTCTCACGTGCAAGCAATCACTGTTAGGGGTACCATTATAGCATTGCATGTGGGCAATGAAGCATGTTGAGTGGCAAAGGTGAAATTAGTAACTTCACAAGATGGACACGCGATTAAGACAAAATTTCTATTTTCCAAATTAATAGTACTTATGAGGAACCGATTTAATGTGTATGAGATCTGATTTTCAAATGTTCATCCTTTTAGCAGTATGCAAGGAGTATTTACTTTGTGGCATATTTTGTTGGTACTTCCGAACAGTTATTACTTCAATATTTGGATGAGATATATCTGTTCATTTCAAGATGTTATCTCCTGTGGCAGAAAAATGAGATTAAACAAACGGAAGCAAATGTGCCAAAAAGGATCGAAAGGAGATCACTGCTTCCTCGACTGATCTATTTATCAATACAGTGTGTTTCAACATCCGTAAAGGAAAACATTGAATCCAATGGTTCTGTATGTGATTCTAAGGTTTCCGTAGAGCTCAAATCCTTGCTCGAGCGCTATGCAAAACTTTTGGGATGTCCTTTCCAAGATGCGGTGGAACTAGTTTTGGGGGTCTCTAGTGGTCAAAAGTCTTTGGAGGTACGATTCTTTCATCGCTTTAACCTAGGCTCGAATTTGCCATTGATCTTTCTCTCTGCTCCTTATGAGAGCTCGTCCTTGTGTAACATAAAAATGCTCATATATATATATTTTTAAATGTTTATGGATGGAGTGGTAACTAATTCAAGTAAAAGGAGTTACCTTCCTACTAGTTATAAAGCCCTCCTGGATAGGGATGGCAACGGGGCGGGTATCTCCAAAATCGAACCCGATCCGGCTTTCTCACACCCCGCCCCGCCCCGCAATTACAAAGACTCGAATCCGCCCCGCCCCGCCCCGTCCACATTAATAAAATTTTAATTTTTTTATAATTTAAATTCAATTTTTTTTTTTTTGATTTTTGATATAACTCAATTTAACCACTCAAAGTATAAAAATATCCCTTTTTAATATATACAATGTTAATATTTTAAAAAAAAATAGACATAATACTAGTCGGGGCGGGGCGGGGTGGAACCTAAACCCGAACCCGCCCCTAACCCGACCGGGTCTTAAAAAATTATGAGAAAATCGGGTTTTTCGGGGCGGGGCATCGTCGGGTTCGGATCGGGTTACGAGAAAATGCCATCCCTACTCCTGGGCAATAGGAAAAATGCATGTAGCCTTTTCCATACTTAAAAAGATGGAGCTTTATATCGTAATGCTCATGATACATGTGAAAATTGATAAATAGATGCTGGATATAATTCTTGCTCTTTTCGTGATATGTTTTGAAATATTTACTTTGGCCAGGTATTGAATTCAGACCTGATTGACTGGATGAGTTTTGCTGTATTTTTAAACGCATGGAACCTAAGTTCTCATGTAACCGGGGTCTCAGATAGAGATGTATGTAGACCCGTGACTTGGCAGGTGGTATGTTCTTTATTAGAGAAATACATCTTGGAGAAGGTTAGATCCATGGGACCTGCTGTATCTTCTCCTGGAAGTGATCTGCATGTTTTGGTTCAATTGGTAACAGAACCCTTGGCTTGGCATGGTCTCATAATCCAGTCATCTGTGCGGTCATCTCATCCATCCGGAAAGAAGAAGAAGAAAGGTGGGGCTGCTGACCATTCAAACTCTCAGCTGTCTAATGAGATACGAGATGCAATCTTGTCTCTTTGCTGTACAATAGAGCAAGTCACTGGGTGGTTAAAGGAGCAAAATGACAAGCCAGTAGATTCAAAAGCTGAAACCCTTCTTTCTATTCTCAAGGGAAATGAGGGGCCTGGTAAGGTGTTGGAAGTTTTGGAAACTTCTGTTCCATCTACTAATGCTCTAGAGGTTGGCGAGAGGATCTCCCAATCGTTAAGATCTTGGAGTACTGCTGGGATCGCCAAAAAAATAGTAACTGCACAGGGCACAGTCCTGTCAGAGTTTCTCAAAATATGCGAAAGGAAACTCGAGGCACTGCAGGCGCTGAAACAACATATATAAGCAGAAGTGCTGGGTTGGGAAGCGAGTTTGCTCTATGCCTCTCGGATTTGCACATGGATCAGTTGCCTTTGTGCAAGACGGCTACGACTCCTACGATTTTTGATTTGTTTTCCCCTTGCATTGGATTGTGTTTGACAAATGTACACTAAATAAACGTCGAGAAGTCTGTTGTTGAGGATGGATTTTAGGTCTGTAGTTTTTTGTAACATTGATTATTGAAATTTTGGAAATGTATTAAATCCATTTTTCTTTTTGATTGAAATCTATTTGCTTTGCTTTGCTATGTTTTGTTTTTGTGCTTTCTTAAAATCAAACAAAATGGGCTTATTTTTATGTGATGTGTGAAGTTGGTTTTATTCCCACCTACGAATATTCGTTAAACAAATGTAAGTCCACCTTCTACCTGCATTCTGACTACTTTGCATGCTTTTGAGATGGGGGCAGGTGTAGCTGTTTGATTTGAAGATATTCCCCCTCCCTTTTGCTGTTTCAGGAAAGTTTTTCTTTTCGGGGCATTTTTGGAAGGGAAATTCTAGCTAGGGTCAATCTCTCAAGACTTTCATAGGAGCATCAATCAACAGTCGTATCGTATGAAAGTTTATTCCCATGGAATGCTCCATTCGTCTCAAAATAAGTAGTATCATAAATTAATTTTGGTATTCATTTTAAAATATAAAAAAAGAATATCCAGCAGAGGGGGATGAATTTGTGATGTGGGCATGTGTTTGCCTACACATATATATTATTTTTAATTTTTTCAAATCACACCAATAAACCTAATACTGTTACAAGAAAAAGAACACCAATGGAGGTATGGTTACTAACTAGGAAGATGGGTAAAGTCTCGTCTTTTCACTTGCATTACTTAAAAAAAACCAACGGAAAATGCTCCGTACATCCCCACAGACAAATCAATCGCATGAGTCCAGATCTTCTGTCTCATTCGGTATTTCATTTTCTGTCTCATATTTCTAAAACTCCATCCTAATCGTTTAAAAGATGACCCTAAATTTTAAAATTCTAGTTAATGAGATATGTGTCAATATTTAAGAGATGTGGGATAGGAGATGAGACACCAAGTGGGACAGAAAATCCGAATTCCAATCGCATGCATCAACAGGTTGCACCTTATGCATTAACAGCTTGTACGGTAGTTCACTTTAATAGTTATCCCGAGTTAGTGATTATCCCTAAACCCAATCTGGGTTTTTTTTCATTAGGGAAGGGAAGAAGGGGCCTAAGCACGGGTACGTTTATTAGGAAATTGAAAGAACACGTGTACGTAGCATGATCTTATAGTTTTATAATCTGCTACTGGTGGTAATGAAACTGTTGTACCCGCAATCCTCCGCACTCAAATTTTTTTTTTTTTACAAACAAAAAATCCCAATTTTATCCCTCAAAGTACAACCATTGCATTTTATAAGTTGACTACTGTAAGCTCGTATTTGAGGACACATGATATTTGAAAAAAAATATTTTATATATTTTTCAATATATTTTATGTTTTTGTTTCATTTTTTTTATTTGTTAATTCAAAATTTTATATTTAGAGAACATTTGGCATGCAAACAAAATAAGTGGTACATTATATACTTTGTATGGATCATTTTTGTAATGATAAAAATGATTCTTTTTTTGGCGTGGAAGCAAAGAAAATCTTACTATATTTATTTTAAAATAATTAATAATTTTTGTATAGAAAAAAATTATTTGGCGACAATTATGGCACCCCGCTTTTCATGTGGGTCCGATCATCTTCCTACTATCAATTTTGACTTCAGTTAGGTGTGCGAGTCACGTCACAATGTCAGTCAGTCAGTAATTTAGAATCTCTCTTCACTGTAACTTTTTTTTACTGTGTTTTTTTTTTTTGTTGCTTCTTTTTACCCCAATCCTTCGATTAAGGTGTAACGAATGATTGAGATAGATCTAAAAAGTTACTGTTTATTCTACTATTCAATATACCTTTCGTTTGGTAGGGGTATGAAATTATGGGTTCTTTTGATTCGTGCTCGAGTCGGAGGGGTACAAGTAATATTATTAATGAAGTCATTATTAGTGAGGCCACTAATAATATTATTCTTTATCCAGATATTAATAATAAGGGTAAATGAGGTGTTAGAGCTTAATTCGAACTTACCCTTATTAATTAATAATTATTACAAATGACTATCAAATACTTATTTAAAATTACTAATAATATTATCCAGTATTAATTACCTCTACCAAACGACTTCATAATTTAATAATTCACTGAATAAGTTAAAAAGTTCGGGTGCATCCAGTTCCAAATCCTCCCTTATTACTATCTCCAATCCATCTCAAAAGTGTGTCACAATTTATTTATTCGTGATCACTCGTCTTGGGAGTCATATATTAAAACATCCTTCCGAATCAATCAGTAGCTTGATTGAAGATGATGGCTTAACAAATTTGTTTACATACTTTTAGGTAGAGAAGAAGTAACCTAATTGTGAAGCACCACACCGGTTAATTGCTGCCCTTGGGCTACATGAATTGGCTCCGAGTCAGTATAATCTGGCTAGGAGAATGAGTCGGCATCATCCAGACCGGCGGTCGAGTTAGAGAGAGAGAGAGAGAGAGAGAGAGAGAGAGAGAGAGAGAGAGAGAGAGAGAGAGAGAGAGAGAGAGAGAG
>JAOTQG010119171.1:0-10900 GCA_025631175.1 Iris virginica | reverse complement strand
CTATCTCTCTCTTACTTTTTACTATAATCATTACAAAATCTCAAAAACCAAATCAATAAATCACTCATCCAAACGCAGTCTACGGTTGTATTTTTTTGGGTGATTTTCACTCAGGTTTTCTGATTTTTGATTTTTCTCTCTCATTGGTTCTACATTTTTTCTCTTTATCTCTCTCTTACTTTTTACTATAATCGTTACAAAATTCTAAAACCCTAATCAATAAATCACTCGTTCAAACGCACCTACCATTTTACAGTCTTCGATTTCTTTTGGATGCTGTTATTTACACACTCCACTTTTGATAAGTCATACACTTTTTAATTATGGTTTTCCATATTTATACCACTTTTGGATTTAACTGTTGTATTTTGGTTTTAAGTTACACCACAAAAATCCAACTTTGAGGTCAAAATTTCGACTTCGTAAGCCCCCCAATCAAACTTGCGCAAAAACAAACCGTCAAACAGGTAGACCGTAGACATACGGAATCCCAGGAATATCCCTTTTCCATTCCCCGAAATCGTCCCCAAAGCAAGGGCAATTCCGGAATCCAACTCTTTTCCCAACCCCTCTCATCGCCGTTGGATGATCATAATGAATTATCGACGGTCATAGGTCAGAGTTTGACCGTAAGTACAGAAAATGAGGTAGGAAATGAATGATTTCTGGCTTTTCTCATTAAAGACTTTTTGACCATTGAAAAATTTGAAAAACCAAAAAAGGAAAAAGAAAAGGTAAGTAAGGCAGAGGAAGAAGAAGAAGACATCTGGTGGCTTTACTGAGAAGGGAAAAGAGAGAGAGAGAGAAAGTGTTTTTAGAGCGAGAGAGGGTGGGATGCAGGAGTTTTTTCTTTTGTAGAGAGAGAAAGTGCGAAAACGAGGAGGAGGAGGATTGCGTGTTTTCTCGCAAATTTCCTCCTCCTGTTGGTGGTGGTGGTGGTGGTGGTGTTGGAAGCTGAAATTGTAGAGGAGAAAGAGGGGGAGAGAAATTGGAAGTTAGGGTTTCAAAATGAATGTGATGCGTCGTCTCAAAAGTATTGCTTCTGGCCGCACTTCCGTTTCAGATCCTGTAAGTTTTCTGCGTCCGTTTGTGTGTTGATGAAATTGCTGTGGAATTTGTAAATTTGTTTTAATTTGTGTTTTTTTTTTCAACCGTGCGATCGCTGCTGAGAACGCACTTTCTAATTTGTTTTTACCTTGGATTAATTCTTAGCTCAATCAATTGAAATTTGCATGGAAATATATGATATTGCTGCTGTCTTTATGTTTCATTTGAGATTCACCTAGCTGGTGTTGATAATTCGTTTTTGTTGAACATATTATTTCTATTTTTTGGTAATATTGGTGATGTTGTTTTGCATTTCTCTTTACGAGCTTGCGATGCGATAGTTCTTATATTCATTTGGCAATTCAGGGTAACAAAAAATGTTCACACATTTATGAGGAGACAGATCAGCGTACTGCTGTTTAGGCTTATTATATGTGTGTGTGAATTAAAAAAAACTGAATGTTGATTTCTGTTAATGATCTGAGCCCGTTTGGATCGAATATTTACTCCAGGCCACCATATTCAACTTTCAGGCGCTAAAATATTTACTGTTATTTTCACATTTTAGGTTTGTGTGTAGCTAATAAATTATGATCCTGCACTAAGTTCCTCTTCTGGGTGAGTATCTCCTAATTGCCATTGGTCAAGTAGCGTACTGCTTCATCAGGGTCTCCATTTATTTATACACTTGCGTTTGGTAATGCTGTTAAATTCTGCATAATCATCGAAGTTTTACTGTTAAGACAGCATGTTTGGACTGTGTTAGTAGTTATGCAGAATTGTGTATGCATTCAGGCTGAAAAAACATAAAAGGAGGTTTAATCGGCATCTAAATTAGCACTAGCTAGCTTCAGATCTTGAATAGTCACTGAGGAGTGAGGACTCACTAGACACCTGGTGGCGCTAATGTTTTTGTGATCCTCTGATGTTTCTATTCCATTAGTTTTTTTATCTTTACCACTATTTTTCTCCCCTCATTTTTAATTTCAAATTGTTTTATGATAAATAGAGTACATAGCTTAGGAAATAAAATGGTATGTGATGAATCATTCAGTTAAATTTAAACTTATAGAGGGATATGTCCATGTTTTAATTGTTGCCATAGCTCAGTAATCAGCTTTTAGTTGTGCCATATGTATTATGGAGTAACATCTTGCTATTCAATCCACTTTTCAGGCCGGAGATTCTAGCATCAAGAGAGTTAAAGTTGATCAAGTAATGGATTGCATAGATTCTGGTGAGTCACAGACAGTGGAGGTAAGTAAAAAAGTTGAAGAGCAGCATATGGATGCTACATCTTCGGAAGTGGCCGCAAGCACATCCAACGCATCTTCTATAGCTAGAGCTGAGAAACCCGACTATGATGAGCTTCCAAAAGAAATGCGTGAAATGAAAATCAAAGATGATAGATTGGATAAACCTGAGGATAAGGTGATATTATAGTAAAAGTTCTCCTTGCCTTGAAATCAAGAAATCCTTACTGTTGTTTATTTAGAGATGTAACTGATGTTTATGGTTTACCTTGTACATATCAGGATATTGATGCCACTGTTGTAAATGGTAATGGAACGGAAACAGGTCAGGTTATTGTGACGACAGTGGGTGGTCGTAATGGGCAACAAAAGCAGGTAAACACTGTTTAGCTGGTCCACTGTTATTTCATTGCCTGTGTCTGTGTTTGTGTTTATGGCGTGATCTGGTTCTATCAAACCTAGCTCATAGCTTTCTATCAATTCTCATTCTGGCTTTATTTTATAAATGCATGGAATTTTGCTTGATTTCAGGTGTCATGCTCTAGTAGTACGTTTCCTTCTAATTGCAGTTATTTTGAGTCTATATTTGGGTGCAATAATTAGCATTTAGTAGTTGTGTGTGTGTGTGTGTGTGTTTTTTTTTTTAATTCTGGTTCCTTGAATGTCTTGACATATTTGCTACATTCATTGCTGTAACTTCCTTGGTATTGGAGGTTTTACTGGAACGTGACATGTTTTGTTTGTTTTAAATGCTTATTTGATTTACATGGTTCCAGACTGTATCTTACATGGCAGAGCGTGTGGTTGGCACTGGTTCCTTTGGTGTTGTCTTTCAGGTAATTGGATCTCATTGAATCATGTCAATTAAGAACACTTCTCTTTGCTGAAGCGTTTTGTGGTTTTTGGACATTAATGTTGAAAGAAATATCTTTGGAGGCTTTATTTTCCGTTCTCTTTCTTTCCTTTAATGCTTTAGGCCAAATGCCTGGAAACTGGTGATGCTGTTGCTATTAAGAAGGTTCTTCAGGATAAGAGATACAAGAACAGAGAACTACAGATTATGCGTTTACTTGACCATCCAAATATCGTCCAAATGAAGAACTGTTTCTATTCAACTACAGAGAAAAATGAAGTCTACCTCAATGTCGTCTTAGAGTATATTCCTGAAACTGTCTATCGAGTGTCAAGACACTATGTTAGGATGAACCAACACGTACCTGTTTTATATGTGCAACTGTATACATATCAGGTGAAAATTATGAACTGCTAGTAGTTATTTCTGTTTTAATCCATTTATGGTTCATGATTCCGATCCTTTATCAAGACTGTTTCGCACTTTCCCTCTTATTCAGATTTGCCGTGCCCTTAATTACATGCACACTGTTATTGGTGTATGCCATCGGGATATTAAGCCTCAAAATCTTTTGGTAAGATTTTTTTACAGTTATGTTGTACATTCTATAAGGAAGTTAATGAAACAATTTTCTTTCTCAGTTTTTTTAGATTATTGCTCATATGATATGAGATGTTAAAGAGAACAAGCTTTGTCATATGGTGCTTTATAGCTACCACTATGCATGTATTGTTATTTTATTTTGTTGATTTGAGCTTGTTTTATTGTGTTAACTCCTTCTATCTGTTGACTTATTTGAACTTTAGATAATGAGCCATGGTGTATGTCACTCTTCTTGATGATATGTCTCAACTGTTGCATTTTAAAAAATTCATTAGATTTTGTTTGCAAGCTTATAGTGTGAGATTTTGATGATTGCTGCAGGTCAATCCCCACACGCATCAACTAAAGCTATGCGACTTTGGGAGTGCGAAGATGCTGGTATGTACCACTCCTCTTGTTGGAGTGCTCTTATTTTGTGGCAAGCACTGAAATGTTATTTGTGTTATTACAGGTGCCCGGAGAACCCAATATATCATATATCTGCTCACGGTATTACAGGGCTCCAGAATTGATCTTTGGGGCAACAGAATACACAAATGCAATCGATATGTGGTCTGTTGGCTGTGTTTTGGCAGAGCTACTTTTGGGGCAGGTTCGTTCTTGGTTCTTACTGAGCTTCTTGTTGTATTGAGTCCCCGCATCTCATTCAAATGCAGGAGTGAACCTATATTTTGCAGAACATAAAATTATGGACATGTATTATATTGAAATGCGAAAGAATGAAAAACTTTGTATAAATGACATACTATCTTCATCTATCCTCCTTTCTATCCACTTTTTTGTTTAGGATATCGCACATCTATGCTCCGCCCTCTGTGTTCGCTATCAATTTAGCCTTAGAGGTATAGAGATCGTCACTGCCTCTGAAAGGTTGCTGCTGTTAATTGCTAGAGATATTTGTCATCAAGTGCACATTCGTACACCCTCTGTCCCATAATGACACTCCTTTTTAAATTTTTTTGATCATAAATTGCTGATTGTTTTTCTTGAATGTAATAAACTCACCTTTAATATTACATTTCAATTGTACTAGCAATGACGGAATCAGGACTCTAAAGGAGTTCATGTGTATGTTCTAGTGAAATTGCTTTCCGAACAAGGGGTTACATACTCATGTCGGATCTCTTATGAACATGTTCTTATCCGTGATTGTTGCATCATTTGCAGCCTCTCTTTCCTGGTGAAAGTGGTGTAGATCAGCTAGTTGAAATCATCAAGGTATACCCTTAGACTCTTTTTCGTCTGAAATCGTACTACGATGTGCATCTATCTAATTGTTTTCCTTTGCTATTCAACTGTCATAGATTTTGGGGACACCAACAAGGGAGGAGATTAAGTGTATGAATCCACATTACACAGAATTTAAGTTTCCTCAGATTAAAGCTCATCCATGGCACAAGGTTTGAGTTTTTTTTTTCCATCTTTGTTGCTGTTATTTGTTTGCTCCCCTCCGCCCCGCCCTCTATCTGTTGTAGAGGAGGGGGGGGGGGCGGGAGGCTAGGAAGAAGAAGATGCGGATAAAATCTAACTTGGATCGTGAGTTGTAGATATTTCACAAGCGAATGCCTCCTGAAGCAGTAGATCTTGTATCCAGGCTTCTCCAGTATTCACCAAAACTGCGATGTAGTGCTGTAAGTAACTTTGATGCTTTTTGAAAATTCAGCAATTATAAGTAATATAGTCCAGTGGTTAGTTAAAAGCTTTATTCTTTCTTTTTTTAATTGTTGTGACAACAGTTTACTAGTTGGCAATTGTAATTATATGAGAACTTAGTTATGCCTTACCTTTTCAGTTGGATGCATGTGTTCACCCTTTCTTTGATGATTTGAGGGACCCGAACTTGACTTTGCCAAATGGCAAACCGATTCCTCCACTCTTCAACTTCACACCTCAAGGTAACTAGGTTTTCCTGTCTGATCCCTTGTTTAGTTTCACATTTTCCCAGTGAAAGCAGTATTTTTGAAACATAATATTTTGCTAAAGTGGTAGTAAAGGATGATAGAGAGCAAAATCTCAATAGCTATTTGTTTGGGGATATAATCTAAAGCCCTTTTTGGGCATCTGTGTCTGAAATTTGAGTTAGTTTCAGTTGGACACTGTTCATGCGAGTAGTGATGATTTTATTTGTTCTTACAGAGTTGGCACATGCATCTCCCGAACTACTTCAACGACTCATACCTGAGCATGCCAAGAAATAAATTGGTAAATGTTGTGGCTTGGCAACTCCCAGGACTAGAAGTGAGTTTTGGGTCGTGGTCTGGCTCCTCTCTCCAAAGAGTGGCACCACTACTTTCGGCTTCGATAGAATATTTTCTGACAAAACTTGGGTTCCTTGAGGTTATATACAATATAGAAGGCAGTTGCTGGCAGAATGATGAGGGCACATGAAATGGCAGTTTTCCGGGCGTGAGGGTAACGAAGGGTTTGGGTTTTCTTAAAAAACTGTTGTCTTATTGGTGTATGTGCTGGTTGGGTTGGTATAAATATGTTGCTTTTACTATGATGTACGGCCAGTTTGTCGGAGTCCACATTCTTCGTGGATGCTTACAAAATGGAGGTGCATTTAATGAAGTAGGATGCTATTAAACTTTTATTTTCATACTTTGTTTTACACTCATTTATTTAAATGGGAAATACATAGCTTTCGTACTGCAACATACAGGTTTTGGTTCTTTGCAATCTTCAGAATTGTTACCAAACATATACAACAGTTCTTGTTACCATCTCATGTACATAGTCAACATTATTTGACCTTGTTTTCTGTCTTAGTTGAAGAGTTTGTTTTCTAACGAGGAAATCGTAGAATCCTAGCGTCTAACTCAATCAAAGATCATATCATAAAATTGCGCCAGGGTGTAATACACTGCAAGGGAGAATTGAGTTTTGGAATTTCAATTGGAGCCCATTCTTCTGTCTTACGATTTTGTCGCGTGTGCGCGCACTCTACTGGTAGAGCCACATTGCGAGCCTCTATAAGCAGGTCAAATTTAACTAGGGTTCGAATTGTTCAAAAAATGTGGTAAGATTGTTTTCCATCTATCTAACGTAAGCGTGTCTCATTTGAGTTTTAAATGGACCAAGCTGAAGCCAAAATGAGTCATGTTGTAGCAACAGCGAGTAGGGTGAGTACGGCTTGAGCTTGCTAAACAGGAGTCGAGCTTTGAGGTGCTTAGCAATGACTCAAAACTGCATGAAAGCTACTTGAGTTGGAGCATTTGAACATTGCATGTGTATGTACAGATCTTATTGTATGTAAGCTACTCATATGCCTTTTGATTATGCAGACTACGTACTTATAT
This sequence comes from Iris virginica, assembly GCA_025631175.1. Classification (NCBI taxonomy): domain Eukaryota; kingdom Viridiplantae; phylum Streptophyta; class Magnoliopsida; order Asparagales; family Iridaceae; genus Iris; species Iris virginica. The sequence continues at coordinate 3,845 of JAOTQG010119171.1, read as the reverse complement.
TAGTCAAACTATAATGTAAAGTAGGTAGGAATCATTATCAAAGATTCAAAGGATCAACGTTAATTCAAGCCTTCATCTAACAATTCTGAGGAGTTTGAACAATTTTCAGTCTCATTTTGACAGCGACACCATTTTCATACCCTTTTCACTTGCCTCAGATTTTGGTCGATTGCAAATGCGGAGAAAAAGAAGACTCCAAGAAGTCTTCTCTGATGAAATACAGACATTATATAATTGGTTACACTGGCTGCTGGGCGTTCCCCTCCATGAATCAAAGTTTAGTTCTGATGTATGAGTATGACAACCAAATATTCTGAAAATCTTGCAGACTTTCAAATTAATCAGCGAGTGATTGGCAAATAAGATACACACGTAGACCCACTTTACTTTTAAAACATTCACAGATTACTACCGAGTACGAACTAGGTGGTGGAGCATTTACCCTTTCTCTGTAAATGGTTCCTGCAACTGCAATTTGCCCGTCAACATTTCAAGCCCCAAAATACTGATGTACATTACTTATTAGTGTGTTCAGGTAACTGCAATCTATATCCAAGCTGTGGTTGGTTAGCCATCCCATTTCAGGATTTTCTCGTGGAAAGCTAGCAGCTGGCAGATACCTGAGTATGAAGAATTTCAAATGTAAATCAAGTTTCGACTTTTGAATCCACATGTATTCCAGGGAAAACGTATTCAGAATGAGTGCTACAAAAAAGACTGTCCAGCATTAAGGACTAAGGAGTAAGAAGGATTTACCATGTCTAGTTTTGTATTCCTATTAACTGTGTAGATGGATTTCATCCTCAACTTTCAACTTGCTACCGCAAAGGTGATAAAGTTGATATAACGAGATTCACCTTCCATATCAATTCACTTGATTTTCATTAGAATACAACACGTTTCGTTGTTCCAGCGTCGTGGGACTTAATCTGTACCATGCCATCTAAATTTGAAGTTGTATTCTGAACCAAACAAAATTTTGCATAGGCACAATATGAAGATGGAAAAACAAAAGAAATTAACCTTTTCGAATGCAGCAGTTTGTGGGGATTCCACTCCACGAGTTATCGCCCAAGTGAGAAGATGAACTTCCTACCAGTAATCCCCACAAGAACAAATTCCTTCTTGGAAATGATGAAAACGGTTCGAGTCCCTCAAGATAATATGCCGAGCGTAGACATTTGATATAAACTTCATAGCAGTATGACAGTCTCCACACACCCGAAGGTTCTTGTAAACTCTTATAGGCGCTCCTTTTGGCAAGTACAAGAGGCCAAATGCAACTGCCAGCTTTTCACTGTGATAGGACAAACCAAGTTCTTTACCCTCTTCATCAACATCATGCAACGCAAATTTCATATCTGGAATATATCCAGCCTCTTTAATCAATATCATAACCTCATCCACCTTCGCATATATCTCATCAGCTTTTGAATGACTTCTATCTTCAGACATGAAGGTGTGGACTTTGCTATTCATTTCAACCCAACTACATCCGGGCTCTTTAAAAACACCCCTTGATTTCATCAACCTTCTTATTCTTGCAGCCTCTTCCCATTTACCAGCAGAAGAGTACATGTTAGATAGCATTACATAAGGCACAGCATCTTGGGGTTCCATTTCAAATAGTGCTTTTGCTGCCTTCTCTGCAAGTTCTAATTTTCCATGTACTCGACACGCAGAAAGCAATGCTTTCCATACAGTTGCATCAGGGTCTACAACCATTTCATTTAGCAACTCCTCAGCCTCTCTCATTTTCCCTGAGCGCCCCAAAAGGTCAATCATACATGCATAGTGATCTGGACCTGGCTCTATGTGGTAAATCTTGACCATGGACTCAAAATATCTACGTGCATGATCTACAAGACCAGCGTGACTGCAAGCAAATAGTAAGCCAATAAAGGTAATAAAGTCAGGGTTCGTGCCACTTGCAATCATCTCATCGTAGAATTGAAGAGAGTACTTTGCTTTGCCATTTTTAGCATAACCAACAATAAGAGCAGTCCAAGTAATTACATTCCGAATTGGCATCGAGTTGAAAACTTTATTAGCATCTTCTACTGACCCACAACTCGCATACATCGTTACAAGTGAGTTTTCGACAGATATGGATGAGTGTAAACCTGATTTGATGAAATCTGCGTGAACTTGTTGCCCAAAATCTAAAACAGTCAGTTCAGCACAGGAGCTCAAAATGCTGGCAATGACAATTTGGTCAGGACCTATACCCTTGATTCTCATTTCACAGAATAGCTTGAGAGCATCATCATGGGACCCATTGTGTGCGTAGCCAGTGACTAATGAGGTCCAAGAAATCACATCCTTTACACACATGCTGTTAAACACCTTAAATGCACTGCCCAAGTCTCCCAGTTTGGCATACATGTCAACCAGAGCATTGCAAACAAGCATATATCCCTCAAATCCAGTTTTAACAACCAATGAATGTACCGGTTTTGCAGCTCTCAAATCTTTTATAGTGACAAAGCAATTTAGAACAGAAGGGTATGTGTAATCGTCGATTTCCATTCTTTTTGCATGCATTTTCTTGAATAACAGCAATGCTTCCCATTCAAACCTCTGCCTCACACAGCCAACAATCATTGAATTCCAAGAAACTACATCGTCAATATCCATCATCTCCAATGCTCTCCTCGCGCTAATCAAGTCCCCAGATTTTGCGTACATGTCTACTAATGCACTTCCTACAAATACATTAGCCCCAAAACCACCCCGGATAATGCAAGCATGCACCTGCTTCCCAAACCCATGATCCAAAACTGCCCCGCAAGCTGTCAAAACACTAGGAAACGTATATTGATTAGCCTCAATTCCTTCAGCACGCATGTCACGAAAACACTCAATTGCTCTATGGTTATCTCCATTCTGAGAATACCCATTGATCATTGCAGTCCATGTCACATGATTCTTCCCATATGACATCATCCTAAACAAATATTCCGCCTCACCAACACGCCTACACCGAGCATACATGTCAATAAGCCCAGTAACAACAAAAACATTAGCATCGTGCTGTGTTTTCACAGCAAAAGCATGCACTTGTTCCCCTCTTGAGAGCAACCCATTTGCAGAGCACAACCTTAACAAACTACCAAATGTAAACGGACTAGGCTTGTACCCTTCACACTGCATTTGCCAAAACAACAGTAGAGACTCAGACTCGAACCCGCATCGACAATACCCAGAAATGAGTGAAGACCAGGTAATAGGACTCCTCATTGGAGTCTCATCAAATAGTTTTCTAGCTTCCACTAGTTTTCCTTTACTGGCGAAACCAGCAATCATGGTATTCCATGTAAATTCATCCTTGTCAGGCATTTCATCGAACAAGTATCGTGCATTCTCAAATTGGCCCATTTTCAATAGCCCATTTAGCTTCTGATTCGAAGTAAAAACATCTGAATTAGCAATACTCTGAAAGTTACGAGCGAAATTGACCAACCCACATGGACCAAAAGACTTTTGTAAATTACTTTTATACATAATATAGAACTCTTTATTTAGCATACGCTAATACAAAGAGCTTAATCAAGTACCCATTCGCTTATTGAATCCTTATTCTGACTTTTGAACAAATTTGACCAACCCCCACCACACCTTTTGCTCGGGGTAGCCTGCAACAGAGCAGGAGTCTGATGATGCTGTCCTCCAAGCCCAAATTAATAATATATGACTTAGGGTCAGATCAGGAATGTGATATATGATGATATATGATAATATTACATTGTTCACTATTTGAATATGAGATATATGAGTTTATGAAATAAAAGACTAAATTGCCCTCATGATGTGAAATATTTGAATGTGATGTGAGGAGAGAGAAT
>JAOTQG010119160.1:0-10900 GCA_025631175.1 Iris virginica | reverse complement strand
GATTGTGTGGTTCGATTGAAGGGTTGTTTGAGGGCATTGTTTATAAATAGGTTGAACAACTGTAAGGTTTATGTTGGGCCGGTTTTTGGGTCGGTTTTGATTGAGGAGGCCGAGGGGTGTGTGTTTGTACTGGCTTCTCATCAGATAAGGATTCATCATGCTAAAGGGAGTGATTTTTATCTTCGAGTGAGGAGTCGGCCTATCATCGAGGATTGTGGTGGCGTGAGGTTCGCACCTTATTGTTTGTCTTATGATGGCATTGAGAGAGATTTTAAGGAGTCAAATCTTGAAGAGGAGACCGGGAATTGGGCCAATGTGGATGATTTCAGGTGGTTAAGAGCTGTTCAGTCTCCAAATTGGTTGGTTTTGCCTGAATGTGAACGTATTGATCCTGTTATCATTTAATCTGAGATGAAAGTTCTGACTACAGAAACTGGAAGGGTGTGGATGTGGATGATTTTCAAGTGGGTTCTGAGCTGTTCAGTCACACAACTGGCTGTTTTGGCTAGTGAATGCAATTATTCTCAAACTTTTAAGTTTAAAGCCTTGAGTTGAGGCAAAGTTTTGAGTTAAATTATGTATCCCTTAGATTTCATCGTTTGATGACGGATTGAGGGGCAGATGTCTAGAAGAGGTAACTTTCTGTATTGTATTCGGTAATACGATGGAAATAGTTATCAATGTTTTTGATGAGCTTTTAGTTGTTTGAGAACTGCTTCCAGCTGTCTCTCTATATATTGATTGAATTATGAATGATGAGCGGTTTCTTTACTCACCTTCTGTTGTTCATAATAGCTAATAATACTGAGTAGTGGGTTAGAGATGCGCCCTTTAAAATTCTCAAGGAGCTGATAGCATAGTGCGTACACGAAATTGACTGAAATTCTGAGAGCCAAAAAAGTGCTCAACTAAATAGGTAATCAATTGTTTCGAGTTTTAGCAATTTGACATGATAATTGAGGGTAATGCCCAATGTCTGGTTTTGTTCTTAGGGCTGGATCACGAAGATGATTTAGCATGCTTTTATACTAATTTAGTAGTGGTTTTATGTCTATGTTTCATATATACCCCTATACCTATTACACTATTACACATCATTTTAAAAACGTCTCATCCATCCACCCATTTTTTTTCTTTCTTACATCGCCCTTCTCCTTAAACATCTCATCCTTTTTCATTTACTTACACCTCCCCTTCTACCTTTATGTCATAAGGGTAGTATAGTCTTTTGCAACTAAATCACACACAATCACCCCAAACCAAATCTCAAAAAAGTCGCAACAAACCCATGCTACGGTAAAAAATACACAAAATTTTCAAAAACCCTCTTTGTTATCCAGCCCTAAGTGTTCTCATGCTTGACCGAGTAGAACTGGACTAACCTGATTTCTGAAGCTTTAATCCAAAGACTAGATAGATGTATTCTTTGTATCTTCTTCCAACTCACTGGCCGTTGTGCTTTGGTTGCTGGAAAGAGGTCTGTCCATTTCCCTCTGAACATATAGGAAATGAATTGAAATGGAGCTGGTAATGCAGATTAGATAAGTTACCGTGGCCTGTGGCAAACAACTCCGGGGCAGCAGTTGAAGCACAAATGAAGAAGGGGCATCTGTTTCATGAAAACAAATCATTGGAGCAATCAATTGATCCCTGAAAAGCAACATCTTCTGCATTAAGATACAAATATGGGATGAATGAAAATGAAAATAAGGGTACCAACAGGAAAAAAAGGGAGGTCGAAGGTCAAATAGCATGTCACTTGCATTTGTTTGGAACATTAAGAGATATATATATATATATATATTGTTAATGTATAGGGATGTTGCATTGTTGTGTTCAAATGGCTGCTTTGGGATTTGATCTTATCTTCTTCATATGTATGAATAGAGATTGTTTAGAATAAGAATGGGGAGCCATAGCAAAGGACATTCAACCGAGAGGATTTGTGTGTGTGAATGCTTTACATGCACCTTCATGGATTCAAATCCCTATTGTGGCGGGCTCTTGCATGTTACTTGACCTTGCAAGTGTATTTCAGAATTATATGGGAGAACAAGGTGACTGATCACTCACATCTTGCATGCCTAACTCGTATTTAACTTGAAGCAGTTAGGCAGATTGAAGATAAAATCTATATCATTGAGAACAAGACCTCTTAGTAGACATTAAACTGGATGATGCAGTCTCTGAGGTTATTTACATACACCATGAGATTATCATAGTTTAGGTGTGACTCCTGAAGCTTGCAAATGTGAGTCTATATTGGCAATGGCGCAAGACATCTTTCAAGCGTTTGAAAAAGGCCAAAAAGGTTTATATAGGCGATGTGATTTCTTTGTGAGCTGTAAACCTGTTGAAAGGATCCCATGGATCACCAGCCTTGATTCCTGAAGTGTGTAGTAGGGGATGGTGGGCTCCATCTGAAAGCATTTATCTCCTCTCAAATTACACTCAAATTGGTGTGAATATAAATACAATTCACTTCTAGCTGCAGGTACTCTTAGTCTTGGATAATATTCTCTCATAATATATATTTTTCACTTACAAAATTCTATATAAGTTAAGTTTAATTGCAAATATATAATAGCAATGGCAAGTGGAGTTCACTTGAAGATGGGGAACATATTATTATTGTAGTTCCCTTTGTTACATTCAGTCAAAAGAGTAGAAAGTCATTATTTTATTATTTGCAACGTCTTTCTGACTTATTTTATGGTTGAGCTTCATAGTCAGAAGTTCGTAGAAAGTTATATTGAGGTAGCAGTATGTACTGTACTTGTGCTTATTCCGTTACATAATCTGCTTGAGGATAGTGCTTTTCTGTTTGACACAGTGTGATATGTCCTGGAGTGAGGAAAGTCCTTGCTTTACATAAGATGACCGATGTAATTAACTTAATACAAACTCTAGTCCTGTGTCTCACTCCATAGAGTAGTGTGTGGTGTATGTTGCTTTTTCTTGTGCTCTTGCAAGTTGCAATCAAGGTACATTTGCCGCATTGCCTGTCATGATTAGGGGAGATTTTTTCCAATTCCTCCTTGATGCATGTAATGTAGTCATATTATTGATTTCTTGTATGGAGCAACAGGCAGAATTAATGGTCATTATCGGATTCTTTGTATGGTGCAACAGGCAGAATTTCATGAAGGATCAAGTGGGTTATCTTTTCCAACATATATTTCTTCTCATAGTTTTGGCTAGAGTGATAGTATCAATGTTGACTGCTATGCTTGATGTTAGGCGAGGCATTAGATGGCAGTAATGAAGAAGGATACATTTGGATGTTTTTCAGTTGATGTGTTTGGATCATAATGTATGAATCAGCAGGATTTGTTTGGCTGGCCCAAGTAAGCAAATATCATGTAGGGTTGTATGGCCGTGTTCTTCTGTGTCCTGTTCTGTTCGTGACAGCAGATAGCCATGAGTATATTTGCTGCAACATTCGTCCTCACCTTTTTCTAGGCAAGTTAAAACAGAGTACTAAAGGCCCAAGTTCCACACTCACAGAAAAGAATTAGAAACGCAGCATGCTTCATCTTCAATTGTGTGAAATTAATGAAGCCCTGGGCATGCAGAATGGTTATGAGTTTCTACATATTCTTTCTCTTAAAAACTCAGTGATCTGATTGTAACAACACATCTGTTCCCTCTGAGCATTGCACAGTCAACTGGGTACAGTTATTTGATTATTCAGCAACCTTGAGATAGACATTATTCTGGTCTCTTTAATGGGCTATTGCAACGCATATAATACATCCATTGCTGTATTATAGTTGGTGTGATCCTTATGTGCACTGGGTAAAGAGAAAATGGAGTCGGAGATTTGTTTAGGATGTGCTAGAAAGTTGACTATTAGCAGAGATGTAGGTCATTTGTTTTTTCTGACAGGATTACCAAAACTAGGGCTGGCATTAGGAACATTTGCTCTGTGAACCCACTCTACTAAAGTCATAATTGTGATGTGGAATCCATTGGACGTCCAGCCTATGCATAGTTGGTATCTTGTCATAAGCACTTAGTACCTGGGATAAAAGCTCCCTTACATGTGAGCTATTGGGGTATTACCATTATGTCTGGAGCAAATGGTCTAATCAACCCGGAAAACAAATGGCAGCTAGGTACTATAATAAAAATCTGCTGCAGAAGATAATTGCAGTCTTCCCTTAAAAAAATCACGATTCATTGATAGTATCTTTAACATCAGCATATCAAATTGAATTCCTTGGATTGTCCAAAACCTGTTTTATTTTGTTTCATTAAGTTGGTTGGAATTTCCTTTGACTTTATAAGCACCGTGTTTCCGTAACTTGATCTCTATAATGGCTAAAACTTGATTACTTATGGTGACTAAAGAACCATGTGGGCTCTCAGAACCAGAAACTTAGAAGATCAGAGATCTAAGCATGATAATTGTGTCTAGCTACTGATAGCCTAACATGCTAATTCTATTTTAGTAGAGTAGTTTTCAATCTTCTCCCATACCAACTCCCACTATGACATCTTTATCGTTTACACCAGCTGCAACACGCGATGAGAACCTTTGACCAGATCTTCCTACTTTTGTACTACTGTATCCAGCAATTTCCTTATTTATGAATACTTCAAAGGAAGCTCTCTCTGTCGGCGGTGTATGTATGTATGTGTATAAATTCATGTTCTTGCATGTAAATCACTAAATTGTATATTCTGTTTTCAGCTGCTTGAATGGTTTTCATTCAAGCCTCTCTGCAGATTGGTATCTTGCAATGTCATCCACATACAGAGAGGGGCAAAGGCTTAACATTAGAACTTCTTTTAGGTACGTTATGATCTCCCTTGTTTAGTTTGTGCACAATGTGATAAGTCTTATACTTGAGTGGTTCCGTAATAAGTGTAAACAAGTGTTGAAATTTAGAACTGTAGAAAGGAAATTACCTTTTAAAATAATAAAAAGAAAGGTATTGACAACTTGTTCTTTAATTAGTGCTTTTAAATTTTCTTTATCGTTCCTTTGTTTTAGATGCACAGCTTTTTCTGCTTCTATGGTTGATTGCAGTTATTGTGTGTGAACTGTCTTGCCATTTACTTGTAATTGTCATTATTTCTGTCCTGCTGGAGATCGTATTTATCATAGTTCTGCTGCCTGAGGTCCCATTTCTCTTTTTCGTGATTGAGAACTAAAAACGTGTTAGAATAGATATTATTCTTGGGTATTTCGTGTTTGTAGTTTATTTCGTCCTCCTGCCTTATTTTCTTTGTTGTCTAGAAACTTTGTTTTGATCTGACTTACTGGTCTTAATCTTGGTAGGCTCTTATTTTTCCACTGGTGGGTGTTAGTGTGTTGCGATAGTCGAGGATTAGTAAACCCGTTTTAGAACAATGTCCTCCCCGTGGAAGGAAGTTTTTTTTTACCTTTTTTGGGTGAGTATGTTATATGTTATGGGTGTATAGTGATATAGTTGAAAGGAGAGTCTAGGCAAGTTGTACTTTCACGGAATGCTGAGCAAAACAGAGGGGATTGTTCAGAAAATTAGTTTAGTCCAAATAACATGGATGGTAATAACATTATGACCGGCTTTGTTTTAAGAGAAAATCAATCTCTATCCAAAAATTAAAGGCAAAAGAGGATTCATGTAGCCTGAACCACGGATGAGGGGCAAAAGCTTAACTGACTTGAGTTATCTTGAAGGAGAAAATCCTCATGTTCCTTGAAATGATATGATAAATATTTGGGCTTGACCTGCTGTTTTGATCTTTTGGCTGTGTAGTTATTGTTTTTCAGGAAGGTCATCTCATTATGGGCCTTGGTCTTATTTCTTTCAGGCCTAACCATTGTCTGGGCCAAGACGAAGAGTCAGTCTATTTACATAATGGAATCATCATACAATCCTACTATGTGTTTGGTTAGCTGTCATTTCTTGTTTTTTGGGGGGTTTGGACTTTGGGGTGCTAAGAGGCCTGTGGGGAGTACTGTTGGTTTAGTTTAAATGCTGAGGAGGCATTCTCGGTTTGAGATTTGGAGCAAACAAGTATACTTCAATAATTCATGAAATAAGACTGATTATTGATTCTTTTCATCAAACATTTCTAGTCTTAGTTTCTATTTTATTCCAAAATTCTCTCAAAAAATATTAAATATTATTCCATCCGGGATCCCTTACTCTATCAAAGCATCTGATTTCCCGAAGGAACTGGAGTTCCATCTCTTTTCGGCGGTCATATGATATTTCTGAATATCGACGATTGTTATTAGTAATTTCAACAACTGCTGGGCATAAACATGTACTCCTCCGTCCCACTTGAAGGGTTACACTTTGACTAGGTACAAAGATTAATAAATGGGTTGGAAAGGGGTAATTTCCATAAAAGCCCCTTCAGTGTGTGGCCCATATTTATCCCTTGCAAAAAGTAGGGCTAATATGGTGAAGTGGGATGGCCCAAAAGGAAATGCAACCCTTTAAGTGGGACGGATGAAAAAGGAAAGACAACCATATAGTTGCTAAATGCGCTCGCCTCTAGGCCACGAGGCTTATATGAAGCCCACTCTCGCACCTCGCCTTTCTAGAAAGTACATCAATTCCCATTCAGAAAGGTTTTTTTGTAGTATACAGACTATTCAAGGTTGCAAGTAATATTAGGTAATTGGTTAGTAAAATATGTCCTAATTTGAACAAAGCCCTTATATACTTCCCACATATCCTAGAATATGTATCTTTGTGACTGAATTTCAACTATTTTAAACTATGTGCCTCACTTGCGTGAAGCCCCCGCCTTGTCTTGCGCCACGCGCCTAAGGCGCCAGAGGTCTTTGCGCTTTAGTCCATCTTTGGCCTTTAATAACCATGCTTATGACTGAATTTTAATTTTCTGTTTAACTATGCGCCTCACTTTGCACTTCGCGCCTAAGGCTCAGGCAGGTCTATGCGCCTTGCTACACTTTTTGCCTTTAACAACTCTGTGTAACCCTTCAAATGGGACGAAGGGAGTAGTAACTTTTCAACCACCTGTCAAACACATGTTCAAGGAGTGTATGCTATTGAGATGGATATATGGTAAAACTAGGAAATATAAAATTTGAAAAGTACGTGTGTGAGATGGTAAAAGTTGCATGAATAGAAAATAACATGAGAAGGCTAATATGGTTTGGAGTTTGGACGCACAAAGTAGACCACTTAAGAGCACTAGTTAGGAACCACACTGGAGGTAGGATAAGACCAAAAATTGAAGTGCGCAACCGTGACAAACGAAGACATGGAAGTATCTTAGCAAGTGGAAAATAGCTCTGATTCAGCAACTTTGGCAATGACTAAATTCAGCGGTTACCTTTATATTAATTTGCTGAGCGAGTAATTTATTCTATTACAATAACGATGATGACTTTAGCAAGTCGAAATAGCTTAAGTTCAGCAACTTTGGCACTGACTAAACAGCGGTTCCAATTCCGTTAGGGCGTCCCTTGGTAGTTTAGGAATTCTGTAAAACACACAAGACATAATCTGGCGTACACACTAAAAATCCTTATAAACATAGATTTTTTAAATTTATGTTTTAATTTTTCTGAATTCACATTAAATTATCTGTGATAGTAGTAAGATGCTCTTTTTGGCCCTTTATAATTTATTATTTAAGTAATCTCTTTTAACGTGACGAAATTATTCAAGTACTAGTTGATATCATTTGACACCCGTTTATATACTCACATATAGGCTATTAAACAGATAATGTACCAGGTGCATGGTAATGAATTTGACAAATTAATACATAAGATTATTTGGTTGAAAAATGGAATAATAACATCTGATCTAGCATTACTGTATGATTTCATGAAAATGAGTATACTTGGGGTAATAGAAATAAAAGCTTGTGTTTGATGATAGGATAATACTAATAGGACAAATTTACGAAGATCCTGATTTACAATATTGAACTTGTTAAGTGTGTTGTTTAATTCTAGGTGGCCACTTGGTAGCCAAGTTGTAAATAAAAGCATTTGTGAACCTACCTCAACAATTAAACTATGGCTTTATAAAATAGCTTAATCTGACAAACCGCTAGCTGATCAGGATGCTATTTAAGACTTAAGCTGGGGATTAATTTTCACTGTTATAGGTCAAGCCTACTTACATGTATGTATGTATGTACAGCAACCAAATACATATGTTAATATAAAATATAGTATATATAGACATATATATACAAATATGTACTATACCCTCCTTTCCAAAATTAAGGTCAATTTTGAATTTTCCAATGAAGTTATAAAATTCATTCACCTTTGCTTATGTATCCACTTCGTTGACACTTACTTTGGGATGGAGGGACTGGTTTGTTAGCGAAGTTGGTAGTAGAGTTATTACAGCAACCGGCATAATCCACACTTATAACTAGGTAATCAAGTCACTTCCCAGTTGATCTGATGACATTCTCACAACAAATCCGTTCTGGATGCTTGTGTGTTGTTAAAAGTTAAAACTATGCAAACACTGAAAGAACATTCCGTAATGAAAATTAGCCATTTATTTTTCTCTCTTTTGTTCTTTTTTTGCCCTGAATTTTTCCCTTGCATAATTTAGTGAGTAACAGAGTCCATCTCTTTGGATGGTGAATTATTAATTGACTAAGTGATTAATTATCCATAGGTTAGGGGCTGAGCATCTTTTGGGTAATTAAGATTTCACAAACTGTATTAAATGGCGCGGGAGTCTTGTGCATTGGATTGTTAATTTGTTATACATGAGTTTGCATTGATCACCTTTCCAAACCTCTTGATTTAACGACATTAGTTACTTATAGCTCTGAGGGAATTACGATCTTCACAAATTTGGAAATATGTCTCTTTCATTTGTCCCAAGTTGATTATATATCTATAAGGTCTAAGCTTGTTGCAATCTTCAAGTACGTAGTCACTTACATTCACCATATACATATTATATCCATGTTTGATCAAATAATTGTTGTAAGACGTTTAATATATGTTGAATCTATTTGAGATGTTATTGGTAGTCATAAATGGTTATTAACTGTCAGACTCACAATCTCTCATTGTCCTTAGCTGTTAAATTGTGATGTCATTGCCGATGGAAGTTAAGCCAACAAAATAAGACGTAGTACGTAGTGGTTGATTGCTAAAAAAACAATGATTTAGTAGAGTACAAATGTCCAATAAGTTCTAGTATTTATTCATGTATATTATAGCATATAGTTTATACATATTAAATTATTATGGTGGCTGCTTATAACACAAGCCATAACGAATTCCTATTCCCAAATTTTTGGACATAACAGTTGGGAAACTTTCACTTGGGGTAATCATATGTAGAAACAAGGAGAAGTATTGAGGAAGATTTCTTCATTTTTGTCTTGATTTAATTTAGAATCAATCGCTAGAAGTCTTTAGTTTCATATTGGAAGAAACCAATTAATACTCAACTATTTTGAATGTTTGACTGTGTACCCCATCTAGGATTTTTAACTCCCTCCCCCACACCCCACCACAAAACATTTTCAGATTTCAGGAAACCCTTTGTACGTAGTGATATTGTTATCAGTGTATACTTGTGCATGTGTGGGTTTTGTGGTATGGTTGAGGTGAGGGGGGTTGTTCTTAATTAGAGGTGAGTCAGGTGACCCTTTTTCAGATATAGTCACTTCTTGCTCTCTTGAAATTATCTCCGTCCGGCCTGGCGAGTCTAGCTAGGTCCCAATGATCAATTCTTGGCCTCTTGAAGTTATTCCCGTCCGTCTGGCCTAGGTACCAATTAATACCTTGATGCTATTTCTGCAAGGGGGAGCTTAGAATCGTACCTTTCCCTCTGCCAGCATAAATAGTCCAATAGTGATGCAATTTTCTTATGAACATGAATCATGGGATGTGGAGATAGAGTTGATTACTGTCCAGCAGTAATATAAATCTCTTGTGAGCATGAATCCTGTACTGTACTAGGTGAAAGAGGAGTTAATACCCGGGCTTTGACACTTTGAATCGAGTAATTAACTTTTATTATGGCTTGAAGATACGATGAAATAGTCACAGATTTCTTGACCCCACCTCAAAATTTTCTTTGGTGGTCTTCACATTGGGGTTGTTGGGGTATTAATAGTATAAAGTTTGAGTTGGCTTTTGTTCTGCTCTCAGGAAATACAATTCACGTGTATTAGACGTAATAGGAGTAGTATTAGTCAGTAGTATTATATTAGTCATAATATCAACTGCGTTTGTATGTTTGGAGTTGTAGTTTGCAGTTTTCTATAGTTTAATAGTTAATTAACCGATGCTATTAGCAATTTCTTAATTAATTATTCAAGTGCTTAACGACGAAGATGAGACAGAGTAAGTGTCACAGTCAACATATTGGCTGCTAACTAATAGAGAGAGAGAGAGAGAAAGCTCATTGGTCCAACTTCTCACTTCTGCTTCTTTAATTTAGTCCAGATTTTTTAGAAATAGATAATGGACAGAATCCATAACCTTTGTCTTCTATGTCAGGTTATTTTAGTCAGTATTTTTAATTTAAGATACTTCTTCTGTCTCTAGTTTCTTCTTAATTAGGGGAGCTGGAAATCCAAGTTATTAAACTAAATTGAAGATGTTAGATCACTGATAACCCGGTGAAGAATAATTACATTAGCGGTTCTTTGTAAGACTTTAAGGTGTTGTTTGTTTGCACTTATTTAACGTCTTAAAGGGGGTTACATCTGATTCAATTAGACAATTTAGAATTCAGACTATTTGGTAAGTCTTTTTTTTCCAGGTCCGAGTATAACTTAATTTATCTTGTCAAATCAGACTTAAAATCAAGGATGAATGGTTAAGACCCACATCTGAAACTCTTTTTGCACTTTTCTATCATTTTGCTTTTGTTCTTATATTTTCCCTTTTTTTTTTTTTTTATTGTATGACTTTATTCTTGTATTTTTGTTT
>JAOTQG010119149.1:0-10902 GCA_025631175.1 Iris virginica | reverse complement strand
AAGATATGGAGGACCGTACCAACAACCTCTTTGATACTTTCTGTATGAATGCGGGAAGTCATGCTTCAACCTTAGATAGGCTGTATGCATGGGAACGAAAGCTTTATGATGAAGTTAAGGTATTGCAATCTGTTGATAACTGTCCAGTATCTTATATGATGTTCTTCCTTTTTGGGCCAAGTTTAATTCATGACTTCATAAGACTTTTGATTGGTTTCAAGTTAAATGCTTCTTTTAAATTCCTAGATTAGTTCTATTAGAGTGGCACCGAATGCCCTTGTTTCAAGGGAAGTGCAATCACATTAGCGAAAGGGCACTAGTTTAGAGCCTCGATATAGAAAGATTATAAGTTGGGAAAGCCAATGAAAGAACTTTCCATTTCTTAACAAGTGCCGGGGGCACTTGTTAGCAAGGCCCTTATCTCATCTTTAGAAATGAGCATTACATTGAATTTGAGCTGATATGTTTTCTTACATCATACTCAATTGACGCAGTGCCCTAGTCTCTCTTTCTACTAGATGCAAGTTAACTCAACTATGTTCCAACCGCTCATGGTGGGGTACCCAAGTCTTTTTACGTATTCCGTTCAGTCCAATTCAAGATTTTTGGTTGAGGCAAGGTTAATCGTCAATTCAATCATCCAGATGTGTGCTTTCTTCCCACCTCCTTACTTATGTCCATTTGAATTAGTTTTGGTCTTCCCTAGTTCCGGCATTGCTGTTGATATTTGTCATCCTTCCTTAATTGTTGCCCTTATTAGTCTACATTGTATGCTTCTAAATGGTTACCATCTCGAGCGATTTACATCATTTCATCATATTTCTATAGGCTCGAGCATGTTTTCATTGCGAGTATTATCTTTTGTAGTTTTACCAAAACTCTCAACTTTCTCATTGTCTGCTTACTTATTATCAAAACATAAAAAAGAAATTTTCTTATTAGCTTACTTATTGGGAATCCACACCGATAGTTCACCTGTATATGTATTCTTTATGCTCTACACATATGTCCTTATCTAGTTGAGAAGAAAATAATTATTTTCCCTAAATTAAGCCAATCTATTAGAAGTTACAGTCATTTAGCTTGCTTGCGAACATTTGAAAGAGCAATGTGGCGTCATAATTTAGTCGGACCATTATGATTTTCAGTTGTATCAACTAAGACAACTCTTTTAAATTTCAGGCTAGTGAGATGGTGAGAAGGGCATACGATCAGAAACGTAAGCTTCTCAGAGAATTAGAATCAAATGGACCAAGCTCCCACTCCCACAGAATTGATAAGACTCTTGCCATAGTCAAGGATCTTCACTCAAGAATTGGAGTTGCGATTCATCGAATCAACTCAATATCGAGGAAAATTGAGGATTTAAGAGACAATGAGCTCCAGCCACAACTTGAGGAGTTGATTGAAGGGTATGTATTCTCACGATCTTCACATTGGTGCTTGATATATTAGTCAGAAATTCAATAGAATCCCTTTATCTGATAATTTCGCTTTCACTGATAAATATATAAATTTGACTGCTAATATGTTGCTCTTGAGCACTAGATACCTTACCAAGTTCTAAACTGATCTAATCGGTAAAGCCGATCGATTCTATTTCTCTTCTATCTCCCTATTTGTCCCCCAGGAGGTTGGAGATGATGGACCTTACCCCAACTATTATATAGTTTATTTTTGAATTAATGCCATAAACAGCTTCAAAGTACCCCGCCCCTCCGTCCAGATTTGTTTGTCACTTTTGAGCTTTGCACAATTTTTAAGAAATGCAATTAATTAATAGCACATTTATGCAAAGAAGTACCGAACATACCCTTAGTTACTACTCTCTTTATTCATGTCTTTACAGCTACCCTCATGTCTCTACTTCATTCAATAAGATCAATCAATTAACTGTAAGGGTAAATTTGGGATTTTGATGACTTTAGTTCAAATGTGACAATATATTTCTGACCAAATTTTAAGTCAAAAGAGACGGATAAATTTGGACAGAGGGAGCACCTGAGAATTATGTCCGTATATAATAATATATAGGTTAGACCAATAATACCTCTGATGAGGCTCAAACACCTGACCTCTCCCTTGGGAGAAGTGGAGCAGTCCCTGGTACTCTATACATCTTTCAATATGTCCGAAGTGCTAAATTCTTAAATGCCATGGTCAGGTAGTGGGATTACAGGAGGGGAAAAAAAGGATTACAGGAGGAATGGAGTGTTAATCAAACCATATTACTTCGATTGAGTTAATTTTATTAAGTGAAAGATTCAAATCAAATCAGATTTGCCAACATAAGATGTTGGCTGGTAAGTAAAGGTGTGTGTAATTTTCCATTGGTACTAGTAGATTTTTGTGTTTTAATAATTTAATTGAAGGAAGACGTTTTTTTAGAAGTTTATTTTGTTTTAGAGCTCAATATGGTTCATTTACCGGAAATAATGATGCATAATTAGAGATACTAGGATTGAACCCTTGAAATTGATCCACTAAAGTGACTATGTTTGCTCACCGCCATGACTCGTTCTTTCTTTTGTGAACGTATGAAACCATACTTGTCAATTTATGTCTATATTTCTGGAAATGTTTTTGAAATCCGCTGATTGGGCCTTCGAATAATTGCTCCTCAGGTATGTAAGCTATGCTTTCCTTATGATGCAATTCACCCCAATATAGTGCATTCCGGTTTAAATTTGAATTGTATCTAGTATAGAATCTTGCTATACTGCGTTATGATGCCTACATATTGTAAACGGGGCTTGGCTAATTATAATGTGAAAGGTATATTTTCTTGAATAGACATATTTTCCATGTGGCATTATATGAGAACATGCGACTTTTTCTTGATTTTATTTTAATAAGAGACTTTTATGCATCGGTAATGGTGTCTACATTACTTTCTGGAGATGCTTGAAAGCAACCACGACTTTGATTCACCTTCCTGTGTAGCTAACCGGATACATAAGTACACAGAAGTTCTATCCACTCCATGCAATTTAAATTTGACGCAAGTCTTGCATATATACATATACATATATATGTGTGTGTATATATATATATATATATATATCCTACCTTGTTAGTGCTCTAGAGCCAAGCCATTTAGCGCATAGAAGGCACCACCACTTTCCACACTCATATAGGTATACTTACCTCGGTGTCCCTACGACTACGTTTATTTAGAGCTTTGATAGCTCATCCTACCCTTCTCATTACGGCTACGAGCATCGTACATCTTGGGATTATTTAAAGTTTAGTTCTTCAATTGTAACATATAGTATGTATCATGTATGTCGCTCATCAAATTCACAAATTTGAATATGAAGAGTTCAGTTGAGTTTCCATTATTGGTGATTATTAGTAATAGGCTTGGTCTTATCCTGTTTGTAGCCTTTTAGACTGTATCATTTGTAGGCCAAAAGGACCTGCCTAGTTTTGGTAAGACCGTATCCATCAATAAATCATCTCACATAGCTGTCGTTATCCAGTATGTATATATATATATATCTGTTTCTACACATGGCTATAAGTTTCCAATATTATGGTTGAAGCTGTAGATATCAATAACATTGGCTGTACCCATCTAGGTATATATTATGACTCTTTACTATGCATTATTGTGCAAGTTGAGGCCCAAAGGCAAAAATGGTGGGTCTTTGGCGAGCTTCTTGTTTGGGTAGCCCGATTCAGGTCCGAGCTCGTGAGGGGTTGCGAGTAGCTCGAGGGTCTAGATGAGCCGAGTAGTTTGATAATGTTGGAGACTCGTGATGGCTCGAGTTGAGCTCGACTCGACTCGGTTCATCTACAGGCCTACGTGCCCCTTATATATTTCATCTTCATTGATCCACTTGGTCATGGTACTGAGTTTTCAAATGTCTCATCATCATGATCTCCTGGCTTCGATATATCATGCATGTATAACATTCCACACGCAACGATAGAAGGAGAGTAGTTTTTTTTTTTTGGCCAACTCGCAATGAGATAAGTAGATTAGTTTTCTTTTGCCAACGTCTAATATTCCCACCATCAAAACTTACCAATTTGATAAACTCTATCCTCAATGATTGCAGATTTCGTGCCATGATAATTATGTTGTAATGTTGTTCAAAATGTTGTTGAAATTTTCTTCTTGGTCCTTTGGATAGTTGCTCCTAAATCACGTACATTGTTACACTTTCCTGACGTAAATTGTCCCCAATATGGTGTTCATGTGTTTAAATATGGGTCAGCTCTAGGATACAATATAACCCTGCTATAAACAAATTGATGTCTACCAATTGCACTTCTAGTGAAGCGCCCCCAGTACCCTTTGGGATCAAGCCAATAAGAGATCTAGAAAATATATTCATTACTATTTATTTTTATTTTTTTCTGTAGCAACTGAATGCGGTTAGAGGTGCACGAATGAGTTATGTACAGAATGACAAAAGGGTTATCAAGTTGTCAAATGACTCCACGAGGCTAGGTATTTAAAATGTCAATGTTGTTCTGGAAGAGCCGTGACTTCTTAAAAGTGTCATTTACTATGTATTTCTTGCAAAGGCATGTTATTTCCAAATCTGTCATTTTATTAAAAGACATGACTTAATATCTCTATTATGAAAAGACAACTTTTCCAAGTAGTTTAGTTTTATATTTAACCATCTCTCTAAATGATAATCCTTGGTAATTTTAATCCCTTCGACTTTCAAAATAATAATTTGATTTTCCAAATAAATAGAATTACGAAGTATATAATTTTCTCTCATTTTCTAACACCTCTCATGTGTAAATGTGTGTGCAAAGTGTAATTTTGAAAATCTTCCAACATATATGATGTCATACCTATTTGGTATCAATCATTCTTCGATCTTTCTTACGAAGTTCAAATTCCTTGAATTACACTGAAGTCTAGTCCATTCCGCCTCCTTACCTGCATGACCAAGTCTTGAATATTTCTTCCCATTGGCTATAATGCTGGCTAGTGTCGTTTACGTTACTTCCTTTTTGGCCCAGCAAAAACTGTTAAGTTATTGCTCCTGCTTCTTTAGCCAAGTATTGAGGTCTCACTCCCTGACGTTTAGTGTTCATTATGATTTTTTCCTTATACAGCTAGTGTAATTTGCGTTAACAAAAAATTGTCGGTATTCATTTGAGATGAGATATAAGTACTGACCCACAGCTTTCGCTATCTGGCTTTACTATCCTTCTGAATTCCAGATCTGAGCTCTCTACATAAACAACTCTGATACCTCAAAGTTAGGCATTTGGACCCTTTTGGCACTTGGAGATGAATAGATTGCTCATATCATTGGTGGATCCAGGAATTAACGTTTGGTGGGACCAATACTTAAACTGACAAAATGAAAACATGGACTATGTAAAAAGTCATAGAAACTGATTGGCAATGAAGATTTCCTTACGTTTTTCAGTAAAGCTGTATGTTTTAGCTCAGTCATATTAGGAAGTATTCACGTTAAAACAATTGAAATAGAAGTATTAAGGGAAAACCAACTACGTACATAACTTTGCAGGGGCCAAAATACTAAATTATCAAGTACATCACGAAATTCTGTGGGTGAAAATATAATTTATAAAATTTAGTGATAGTTGTTGATAGGCCTTACTGTCTGGTGCTATTCTTCTTTTTTCTGTATTCACTCCTTGGAATATCATAGGCAGTACTGGATGAGGCTGGGAGCCCCAAAATTAACATTTTATATTCAGTTTTGTCGCAAATCCTAGTGTGGTGGAAACGAATTGAATAGGCAGAGTGGTTATGGACCAAGGCGCTCTATATATTTATATATGAACACATAGTTATTAAGATTATCGGTGCATTTGAAGGGATGTCCTTAGATTATGCATATCCATTTTGAATACTCCCTCCGTCCCAGAAAATAGTCACATTGTACCTTTTCCGGATATTAAGGAGATAGCTGAACATGCTCATACCATTTGCAAAGAACACAAAAACTTAAACCATTTTTAGAAACGAGACTATTTTCTTGGGATGAACAAAGAGGAAAGTGGAACTAGTTTTTGGGACGAAGGGAGTATATGATTGTGCATATATAAAATACCATTAGCTAAGATTGTTTGGGCAAAGTTACTTGCCTGAACAGGAAAGTGAAATAGAGATGAAAGATTTATTGCTTTCCCTATGGATGTGGCCATCATTTTACTTTTTACTAATTGTGCTTGTTCATAAATGGTCTCATCTGCTGATAGCCTGATACTACCTCACATAATCTAAAGCATTCGGGTTAAATTCATTTGCTCACTCTTGCAAAAACGGCAGGTTAAGGAGGATGTGGGAAGTAATGCATGAATGCCACAAGAATCAGTTCCAGATCATATCAGTAGCTTTTAGCAACAATGCTCACGCTAAAGTCTCTTTGCAGTCGGACTCAGACTCACATCGGCAGATCACCGCTCATCTTGAATACGAGTTGAACACTTTATATTCAAGTTTTACCAAGTGGATTGGTTCACAGGAGGCCTATGTACAGGCTTTGAATGGGTGGCTTTTCAAGTGTGTGTCACTTCAGCAAAAGTCTTCCAAGAGGAAAAGGAGGATGCAAGCCCCACCTTTAAGAAATTATGGGCCACCCATATACGTCACTTGTGGTGTCTGGTTGGACATGCTGCAAAACCTGCCCACCAAAGAAGTTGCGGATTCTATAAAGGATTTAGCTGCTGAAATTGGCCGTTTCTTACCGCGTCAAGAGAAGAACCAAGGTAGAGGTATGCGCTTGACACGATGGCGGGCTTCCACCGATAGTGATCCAGCAGGAGTCAATTTATTGAGAGAGGACGTTTCAGAGGACTGGATTACAGGTTTTGATCGTTTATGTGCAAGCTTGAAGGGTTTTCTGGAGCAGTTGAATAACTTTGCGGGGTGCTCTGTGAAGATGTTTAAGGACCTCCAAACTTCCATCAAAGAAGCAAAGAGCAGCTATGTGCAATTGGGGTCCCAAGCATAATGTTCTGTTTTTCTTATGAAAAGAGCAGCTGATGAATCAAGAATATAGGGAACTAATGTCGGAAGCAGGATGCAGTGTGGAATTGTCAGTTAGCTCTGCCTGAGACTGCAAGTTCAACTGAGAATATTGAAAATGGTCGGCGTGAAGATGCTGTTGCATAGAGTATTGACATTTTGTAGATGGAGAAAAGAGATAAAAGTGAATACTTGGTTGGGGTTTCTTCCCATTGCTAAGTTAATAGAGGAAATAAGGGAAGTGGTTATACAATCTATTTATTCATACAGGAGTTGAATAGGGATGTGTCTCTACGAGATAAAATAAGGAGACTGGTTAGATAGTCTAATTACATATACAGAGAACCTAAAAAGGGAGTGATACTCTTTATGTCTGAGAAGTGACTTTCACATTGGGAATGGATTATAAGAACTTGTATAGTTGTTCTTTTATCAACTTTTTTTTTTTTTTTAAAAAAAAATTGGAATTTTTTTTTTTTTTGAATGGGAAACTTAGAGTACAATGTCCCCTCATAAGTTATGGTGGCTATAGGATTTTAATAATAAATACAAATATTCATTTATTGGGCATGTTTTTCCTTATATATATATATATATATATATATATATGTAGTTGTTTGACCGAAAATCACAAATAATTTGTGAACTTGCGAATTACTGTGAATTACGAAATTTCATGTTTTACAGTTGATTTTCATTGATTTTTTCATGGTTCACAGTTATAAAATTTTATGATTCATAATTATACCAATTTCATGATTTATAGTTGAAATTTTGATGATTCATTGTGATTCGCAAGTTCATAAATTAGAAATGATTCGCAGATCAAATATATGTATATGTTATTATTGTTTTGTTAAGGTAGAAAACTGTTAATTTTGGTAGTACTAAGTTGAATAATGTCATACAAGTAATATGTTCAAAGCTGAGTTTCAATGGTTGCTGTATTCCAGTCTTTAGTAAATTTTACTCCAAAGTAAAACTGTCTGTCAATCTTAGATCAAATAGCAGAGAGAGGAATTCAGTTTTTTGGTTATGGTTGAACTAGCTAGCTAGTGTTATAAACATACTAGCGGCCGCTCCCGAATACGGAGTTAAAAATTAAATATTCGTATTTAAAGGTACAAAATAAAAATTATCTATTAAATAAATTAATTAAAAGTGGATATATAAAATTTAAATTAATTAATTAAAAGTAAATATATAAATAAAAATATGTATATAGAGAAATAATAGAGAAAGAGAGAACCAAAAAAAAAAAGTGAGAAAAAAAAAGAGAGAATGATGTGTGATTGAGGGGAAGTAATTGAGAGGAGAAGTGTACAATAATGAAAAGAGATTAATATGTAATTAAAAGGAATATCTTGTGACTATTCATAGCACATTTCTCCAAATGAGCTAAAGTTAATATAAATATTTGCACATGATTTTCATTTTGTTATGAATAATGTAATAAGGTAATGAATATATATATATATATTATATTCAAAAAATATCGTGTAACCTTACATTTTAAATATTATTTTATTTCATAATGAGTGTCACAATTTGTTCATGATTAAGAACATATTTTGATACTCATTTTTTTGACGCATGAAGTAATTTTCTAGTATATTTATATTTTATGTTTTATTTATCAAATATTAACTTTTATGGGAAAAATTATATTGAATTTTTATTAATTATTTTTGTGTTTTTCATTTTGCTCTTTGAAACTTTGCATTAGATTTTGCTTTGTCCGTGCATAAACTTTTGGTTCCACCGCAACTTAAAATATAAAATGAAACTAGGAAAGAAACGGCTAGAAAAAAATTGATGGGTTCTTAATTTGATTTCATTCTTTTTTCAATTGAAAAAGTTAGTTCTGAATATTTAACATAATTTAATAAGAATAGTGTTAAATGTCGTCACTAAATTTCTCAATACCGTCCTTTTTATACCAAAAATATCATATAAAAAAAAACTCACTCTCTACCCGTCGTATAAAAAGGTCGTAACTCGTCCTCAATCTTTTCGACGCATGTACCAATCGAACTTCACACTTTCAACTTCACTCTTTAATCCTCAAAATTGGTGAAATTACAGCCAGTATCATCATCATAAAGGTAAATGCTTACTATATCAAATACACGTTCGTTGAAGCCACCCGCTAATTGTTCGATGAAACACCTCATTCATTTATATACATCTGGAAGTCTACTTTCAGATCTTACTGTAGGAACAAACAATATGAAGAAACTCTGCATCTGTTTTCAAACGCGCTATCTACCGTAAAAGTTTATGGTGTTACAATATTGATTGCTCTGAATACGTATTCTGGAATGTAAGAGCTCAAATTTGCAAAATTAATTCATGGATTTGTTGAGAAGAATCTTTGATCAAATTTTCTTGTTGGATTTGCCTCGATGCTCAAAAATATGTCAATTCTACCAATAGATATTCAACCTAGGAAACAAACAAATCCATTGAGAGAGATTAATACATGGCTAAGATCAGGTGTTTCTGTACTCATCGTTAACCATTATGGTTTTGCCTCTATAACATATCTTTCTTGTAAAATATTAACAGTTGAGTAGTGGATCACATAAGTATCTTACATTGAAGGGTTGAGACTTGGGAGAAAAGGAAGAAGCGTCATCTTGGGGCAGTTGGTATGTGGAGTGCTTAAGCACTTTTTGCTATGAGTGTTTATGGAATAAGCATGTTATAATTTTCAGATTGGTAAGTGAGATGGGAGAAAATCGGTTCTTCCATCCCATTAATTTAGAATTCAAAAATGGTATAATCAATATATTTCATGATTTTAAGGATTTTACATAAATTACTAGATTAATTATATACATTTTCCGTCTAGGAAAATGACATGAAATATTCAAAAATTAAATTTTATCGATGAGTTCTATTCATCAAACGAAATTGGCAAAATATATAACACACATATGTACATTAAGACACACACACATATGTATATTCAATTAAGATAGATACCTATACACCTTCAGATACACCACTATCACTATCAGAAATAACCAATTTAGCGACTGACAGCTGTTTAGCGACTAACGTCAGTCGCTAAGTTTTGCTCGCTATTAGCGACTGTCTGACTTTTTAGCGACTGACAGCGACTACTCAGTCGCTAATATGGCGACTGACTGTCAGTCGCTAATTAGCGACTATTTAATTAAAAATTATTAATTAAATTATTAATTAAAATTTATTAATTTAATTAATAATTTAATTAAATAAATAATTTTATTAATAAAAATGTAATATTTACACAAAAATGGAAATAAAAAAACAATAAATAATAATAAATAATCCTAATCTAAATCAAAATTATCGGCATCCTGATGGGGCATATCTGGATGATACGCATCCGCCCACAAGTCTATCTAACTCATGTCGTGGCTCTGCGGTGGCGTGGCGGAGGCGGAGGCGGAACCTAGAACTGCGACGACGTGCTCGGCTGCGACGTCCGTTCCTCAAGCAGCTGCTGCACGATAGATTCCAACCTCCGTTGGTTGGCCTGTAGATCCTCCATCTGTCCTGCCCAGTTCGGTGGGGGCATTTCTGGCTGAGGGATCGGCGAGGCTTGCCTCTGGATGGAACCTCAACCAACTGAAGACCATAGCTCCCAAGACTGACAACGAGATCCCCCCGCGGTCTCCCACTAAGTGCGATAAGTGTGTCCGCGAGGTGAGACCGTTCGTCGACAACGGTCCCCTCTGGAGCTACAAATTCTGATGAGCGCCTAGGCGCTTGGTTATATTAGGAGCGCCCAATGCACATATATGTTATAAATTATGCACATATACGTGTTATAAAATGTACATATTAATTATGCATATATAAGTGATATAATTAATATGTGCATTTTATAACACGTATATGTGCATAATTTATAATATATATGTGCATTGGGCGCTCCT
>JAOTQG010119138.1:0-10902 GCA_025631175.1 Iris virginica | reverse complement strand
CACATATACAGATTGCATGGTTTACCCAAAACCATAGTAAGTGATAGAGATAGGATATTCATAAGCAGATTTTGGCAAGACCTATTTAAGTTGTTAGGGACACAGCTTCAGTTTAGCACTTCCTACCACCCTCAAACTGATGGGCAACTGAGAGGGTCAACCAAAGACCAGGGCAGTGGAATAGTTGGTTACCTTTGGCTGAGTGGTGGTATAACACTTCTTACCACTAAGCCATAAAGATGACACCATTTGAAGCTCTCTATGGAGTCCAGCCACGACAAATGAATCTCCCTCAGGCACCCCAAAGTCCAGTTGTGGCAGTAAATGATTTTGCTAGGAGGAGAACAGCTATGGATGCCATATTAAGGAAGCCATCAGAACAGCTCAAGAAAGATACAAGTTGCAGGCTGACAAGCACAGGTCTGAAAGGAAATTGGACATAGGAGATTGGGTTTACCTTAAGCTTCAGCCTTACAGACAGACCTCAGTTGCTATGAAAAAACCCCTCAAGTTATCTTCCAGATACTATGGGCCATTCAAGGTTATTGAGAAGATTGGCCAGGTAGCATACAGACTAGATCTTCCGCAGACTGCACTCATCCACCCAGTCTTTCATGTGTCACTACTTAAAAAGAAGATTAGGGCTACCAAGAAGATTACAGCAGACCTCCCCAAAATAGGGAGCGAGGGACAAACACTACTTCAACCATTGAAAATCTTAGACAGAAGAGTGATCAAACGAAACAACAAGGTCGTACCTGAACTACTCATCCAATGGTCTAGTCTAGCACCTGAGGACGCTTCGTGGGAGGATGCCGCCG
This sequence comes from Iris virginica, assembly GCA_025631175.1. Lineage (NCBI taxonomy): Eukaryota > Viridiplantae > Streptophyta > Magnoliopsida > Asparagales > Iridaceae > Iris > Iris virginica. The sequence continues at coordinate 10,081 of JAOTQG010119138.1, read as the reverse complement.
AGATCAATGAGCGTTTTCCAGATTTTCTGCCTTGAGGACAAGGCAGATTTTATGGAGGATGGATTGTCACAGTAGCTATGGAAGGAAAAAAGAGGAGTTACCGTTATGTTTTAAATCGCCAGGGGCATTGAGGTCTTTTGCTTGAACAAGTCAGGGGCCAGTAAGTCAATTCCAATTTCATGTGCAAGGCACGCTTTTCTCAACGGCCCAACAAATCAAGCTGGAGCTGTACACCGTCTTTGGGCACAATCCAGGAAAGATTCGTTGCCTCGACCAACAACCACAACAAATCAGCAAGGAGAATACATAAGAGGAGGGGGAGAGATTGTTAAGGACAGAGAGTGATGATTATTATTTTCTGTATCGTTTTCCTTCCTGTTTAGCATAGCTTAGGCCCCAGGATAGTTCCACAAGAATTAATCAATTTCAAGCGGCTCTTGGAGTTGTTTAATCTCTGTGATAGTTTAGTTAATTTGAGTTCTGTAACATTCATTCAATCAATGGAATTGTAGTTGCTGGATCTTCAATTTGTTTCGAATTCTTTTTTAAAACTTGTGAGGGCTGTGACATTTTTTTACAGGTTTTGCAAATCTTAATTTTACCAAATTAATTTACAGAACATAAAACTTTCACAAAGCTATATAGCCAGGATGCAAATCAGTTTCTTTCTCTCAAATCTACTATCACTTCACCTGCAGAAGCACAAGTGTCTAGTCATTACCAATCACCAAAAAGTCATTCCTAACTCCATCCCCTCATTTCCCACAAAAAAGATACAGACCTCTCTAGCTCGTTGATTCACATTATAACATAACATTGATGCATGTAGCTTACAAGGACTAACATTTAAACAAGTTACACTGAAGCAGCAATTCCTAACAATAACTGGTATTAGTGCAGTAATTGGAACGAATGTTGGGTTGAGTTTATTTGATGCAGGGCATTTAAACAAAGTACCATAATCAAAGATCATGACAAAGTAACAAAAAGAAAGAGGCTTTGGGGAAAATAAAACAAAGAGAGATTAGAACTTTACCAAATAAATTTTTATGTAGAGTGGCGAAGGCGCTTCCGGAGTTTCTTGAGCTTGTGCTTGTTCATCTTCTTCTTTCTCTTCTTCTTCACACTGTCAGCCCAAACCATCTTAGACTCCTCATTGCTCTCCACCAACGCTTCTTTGGGCTCAGATTGGCACGACCCAGATGGACAAATAGGGTTTAAGAAATACCCAATTGAGAAACTTGGGTAAATCTGGAGGCCATTACAATGGGTGATTTTGCTATCGGTTTTTGGAGGTGATATGTGGGTGGGTTCGGGAGTAGGGTTTAATAAGATTCTTGATGACGGGCCAATGTGGGGATTTGGGAATTGGAGTGGGGTTTGGTGATTAAAAAGGGTGGCGATTCTTGAATGCAATGGTCTGTTTAAAAGCTTTTGAAGAGCTTGTGACATTTTAACGGAGGGTGGAAAGGAGAGAGATTAGTGCACAGTAACGGAGGGAGATTGGAGTGACGGTGGCTACGCCAACACCCTGGGACTTGCCGAAAATTTTATTGACTTTGAGAGTTGAGAAAAGAATGGCAAAAAATAGATCATAAAATTAAAAGGTATAGTAAATAAATTGTGCCCCCATGCAGGATCGAACTACAGACCTCCAGTTTACAAGACTGGCGCTCTACCACTGAGCTATAGGGGCTTATTGATATCACTGTTCTCTTATCAAAGTAATAATCAATAGTTATCTTATAAACTTGTCATTAGATTTTAATTACACTTTTAGGTCTTTTAAATTATTTTTGTTAATATGAAATTAAGGTACTCCCTCAATATCAAAATGAGTATATATCACTGTTATGAAAACGTTACCATAAAACTTTAAAATATCATTCCCTCATTCTCAAACGAATTAGGATTTTCTGTCCTACTTGGTGTCTCATCTCCTGTTTCACATCTCTTAAATACCGACACATATCCTATTAACTATAATTTTAAAATTTAGGGTCATTTTTTAAATGGCTAGGATGGGATTTTAGAAAGATGTGACAGAGAATGGAACATCAATTGAAACAGAAGATCCGGACTCTCAAACTGAGAAGTAAAATTATAAGGATTAGGATAAGGCTTATGTCTCCTCCAACCTTTAAAAAAAACACATACAAAAAAGACCGAAAGAGAGCCCATTTATTATTATTATTATTATTATTATTATTATTATTATTATTATTATTATTATTATTATTATTATTATTATTATTATTATGTTTTAATACATCACTAGAATATTCACGTACACCGCTTCCTTTAATGTTGGAGAAATGGTAGGTAGACCATTGGACTTTTCACAATCACCTATAAACTCTAATCACAATCATATGCAAACAATTGTAGAGACAATCAACTATTTTATTTGTTGCCCAGCTTTCACAAGGGATGCAGTGTGTTCATCACCTTAAGATGATCAACTTATTAATATTTAAAATTTCAACACTAAAACAAATTATTGAACAAAAACAGTAATGAAAAGAATTCGTACACTTAAGAATGAGGATGTAAAATAAATGACATGTCCGAACTAGATCATATATGTATTGGGAAAGACGGGTATACTTTGGGGATGTTTGAAGAAGTTCCCTGGATCAAATTTGGCCTTCACCTCTACCAGCCTCTTGAAATTATTGTGGAAGTATCTACTGCCCCAAATGTTTGCTTCTTTGTACGTCCGATCCCCGTCTCCGAGGTCAAGATCATTGTAGTTCACGTACGCTCGTCGAGGGTTCTGCGAAACATATGGTGCTAGGTATCTGTTCACTTCTCTTATCCATCGGATGCGCGTTGCTCTGGTTCTCTGTGGCGTATTCTCATTAATAAACACTTCCTCCAGCATCATGAACAACGTCCCGTTCCTGTTTGGGAAAGGGGTAGCTGACTCTGAAATCTCGTTCATCGCTCCGCCGTAAGGATTCATCACAAAGTTGCCTGATAAGTCGTTCTTCAAGAACAATTTCCAGAGTCCTTCCCAGCCCTTGATTGGGATGGGCTTTCTTACGTAATCTGATTTGCCTTTTGTACCAAGCTTAACCAAAGCAGGTCTGTCGAGGAGAATTTTGGGAGGCGTTACTCGTGAAAATGCTGAGAAGACGAGAACGGATTGAATATAGGTCATTTCGGAGCAAAGCTCTTTCGTTACACCGAGTTCTGGGAAGCTTTTGTCCATCAAGGGGAGCAACGTATCGATTTTGCCCAAGTAAAAACCTTCAAACGTGATGGAAACTGTTTTCTTACGGCTGCCTGGTACGTATTGGCTTGAGAATTGAACCCTTATTTGTAAATCTGTATCAATGGTTGGTGCCACATATTGCCACTTATTTAAGAGACTGGTTGCACCATGTTCTATCGTCCTGTTAACAAAGAACAAGGTGAGAGTGTCTGGAACGGGGACTAGCTGTAGCTTCCATGCTAGAATGACTCCAAAACTCGAAGAACCACCTCCTCGAATCGCCCAGAACACGTCTTCGCCCATTGATTTTCTATTGTGGATCCTGCCATTCGCATCCATCAAGCGAGCATCTAGAACATAATCAACCGAAAGACCGTATTTACGCATTAGAAAGCCATAACCTCCACCACCAACGATACCACCAACTCCCACGGTACCCCAAGTACCGCCAGGGAATCCGAGAGTATTACTTTTCTCGGAAATCCTATAGTAGAGCTCCCCAAGCGTGGCGCCACCTTGAACCCACGCAGTCCTGCTACTGGCGTCGACATGGATAGACTTCATATTGATCAAGTCCATCATGACAAAAGCCAACGGAGTCGGGTTCGTGTAAGAAAGGCCCTCAAAATCATGGCCGCCGCCACGGATTCTGAGGTCGAGTCCTTCTTTCTTGGAACAATAGACCACGGTTCTGACATCGGATTCGTCCACCGGGGTAACAATAACCAAAGGCCTAATGCTGCTGGATTCGTTCCATACTATGTTGTTGATTGAATACTCCCAGATTGAGCTGAAAGAAGAGTTTCGTGAGGTGAATATTCTTTGGGAGATGGCAGTGGCGTTATTGGAATAAAGGGAAAGGCAACGTACGAAATTCTGTGGAGCATTTTCAAGAATGGAAAATGATGCATTTGCAAATGAAACTGAAAGCATAAGAGCAAGGAAAACTGGAAGTAGGGTTTTCATTTTGTGGTTTATAATTAATAGTGCAGTGTGATGAATATATGCATGCTTCATTTTATAGACAGTTGAAATGAACTTTAGTTTTGAAAAGTCTTTTTAACAAACGCCATGGATCTAATGTACTGCGAGGTCGCAGAATTTCCTTCCTAGCTCTCGTGCCGTGTTCGTATGCCAGAACTACTACTATTTCAATGCATGCCAAGACAAAAATTAGGCAATTTTTTTTTTAAAAAATGAGTTAAATTAAACTCGAATTAACCGATTAAATATATCATTTGACTTCCCCTGATCAGATGTTTCCTAGCCTAGCCATCGTTTCAATAATTTGATAGCAATTGACCTCCCCTCGATAGGATGTTTCCCTAACCTGGCTAGCCATCTTCTCAATAATTTGATAGCAATGTTCTTTCGACCAAGAAAATTCCTACGTAAAGTGAGACCCGATTGTTACCTTAAGGAGAGGACAGCACATATTTGATTCTCCCTCTGTCCTGTCCCGTAATAAAGGATTTTATCATAAAAATTAAGATTTATTTTAATATCTTATAATAAGGGTGGTACTAAATACCGCCCCTAGCCGCCCTTTTTATACCAAATATACCCCTTACTTGATTTAGAGAAAATCAATCGAATCGAAAGTGACGAAGTAAGTATAAATCCCTCCACAAAATAGAACAATTCTGAAGGTCTCCGCCCACATTAGATCAGATTTAGGGGAAATCAAGAATTTGTAGGGGAACAAAAATCAGGTGTTGACCAAATAAAAACGGTATGAAAAAATAGCAATTCAATTCAAATAAATGCAGAAAGAAAAAACAAGAATTAACGAAGTGTTCTATCTTTGTTCTGTACTCATGAATTATTTGAGGGAGGCTACGTGATCTATCATTAACGAGGAAGACCCATTTCATGTTGTATATCATTTGGCAATCCAAATCAGATTGATTGGTCATGACACTCAACCCGTTGAGATCTTATCAATTATTGTAAAAAATGGCAGCTTTAGGAGAGATCCACCAAATCGGATAAAATTAATGGTTGCTTCATCAATTAAATTACATTTAAAAATTGAATTATTATTGTGAATTCACCATAATCATAATTGAGTGCTGTAATTACATCTTCCGGCCTTATTCCAGGAAGAAATTGGTAATAAAATTTATTTGAGAGAAGTGTGTGAGTTTAGATTAAGGGTATTTTTGATATAAGTGGGACGGTAGTCAGAAATTTAGGAGTGGTATTTAGCAACCCAATATAATTATTCATTTTTACTCTTTAATTACTTCCATGCCACACATATTTGATGTCTTATCAAATTCTTTCTCATTAAAACTTTTCCTCAAAAATTATTTCATTTACTCCGGTCCATTGAATTTGTTCTCAATTTGTATTACTTCAGCTAATAAATGTCTTGATATTCCCATACAATTAATTGAGACGTAAGAATAATTTTGAAAAAATATAATATAAATATTTAAAAAATAATTATTTTGAGATAATTTTCATTTTTTAAAAGGTTATGCAGGAGTATTTCATATGCTAGCTAGCTGTACAACTCTTTCAAGAAAATCCATTTCCATGACTTCTATTCACCTGTTGACTTTTTTTGGTCCATGTTCTTTAATAATCAATCACACGTGATTTAATTGGCAAATTATATATGTTCAAAGGGAAAAGAGAAATATAACATGTGTATTGAGTAAAGAGAAACAACTGAGCAAGTAACACCAAATTAATTAGCCTAATTTCATTTCATCTTTCTTACCATTAATTATTATACTATCATCTATATGAACTGACCAAGTAATTCAAATTTAAAAATTCATTACTATAAGGGGGGTGATTGGATATAGAGGATGATACACCACCCTCCTTGCAAGAATAATGCTCCAACCAAGAATTAATTGGAACTTTTTCACTTGTGGTTTCAACAATCTAAGTTGTCTTTATTCATTCTAACTTATTGAAACTTTTTTCACTTGATAAATTTATACTTTTTATAATTTCTCAAATAAATGTAAAAGTTCAAACAAGCGAATATTTCAGCGAATCAGCGAAATAGCTGGTCCAAGAACAAGTGAAAATGATAATTTTAGAAACTTCGGCCGGAGTTCAAATTCAGTAATGCCAGGCAGTTCATACTCAGTGATGCTAGGTCCCTTGTTCATCATGAGCCGAACTGGGGATTTCATTTGGTTAGTTTTTCCGGCAGCAAAAATTTTTCAGGGAAAAACTTTTCAGGTTGAAGGCATGCACTTATCGCCTATAAAATTGAGGGCTCCATGGCCCGGAAAATTTGCTTGGGCATGCAAGGTGTTGAGGAACGAAGGGTGGGGATAAAGTATATGGGGTTTGGAAGATGAAGGTGTCACTGCAATTGTCAGAGTTGTCTCATATTTATTGCAAAAGGGATTGGTGTCTGATATCTAATTTCAAGCAAATAAATCAATTGGTAATAAGAGGGGTAGCTTAGGATATTTATTAAGTGTTGGTGAGGTTTGTTTGTTCTCAATATGAGATAGTGTCTCAATACGCCTTCTCGCGTGGACTCTTACCCGAAATTAAGGCTGTGAACTCTTTGATCCGATGTTGAGAAAGGATATCGTAGGCCGTTGGGCTCACAGGTGTAGACCATTTGCTATGATAGCATGTTAAAATATAAAATTTTATATCAAAATTAATTAATAATGAAAGGATAACTCAAATTCTTTATTAAATATTAGATGAAACTTGTTTGTTCTCCATCTAGGATAAAGTCTCGTACTTCTCTCCTCAATAACGAGATAATTACGGTTACTACGAGATGATTACGGAAGTAAATGGTTGATGGGTTTCATCTCCATTAATTAATGCCATGTGGGTGAACAGTAGTACGTACGTGTAGTAAGTAGGGGAAAAGGAAAAGAGGATTAATTAATGTGCAACTTGTGGGCGGCCGAGCAGTGGATTTGAAGCGCCGGCCATCTCCTTGGCTACGTACGAGTATTCACGTCCGATTAGGGTCGGATCAAAAGTTTAATTTCATGATAGATCGGAGCAGATGGTACTATTCAAAATATTAAACGGAATAGATGTGATAGAAGAGTTTTTAATAAGAATTGTCTATTTTACCCCGCTCTCACATAATTTTACTGACAAATCCTTTCTATAATCACCAGGCATAAAGATAGTAGAGGAGAAGATACGAATGAATTCATGGTTGTTTGCCTAGTTGTAGGACACTAACCATTTTAACTTTTCCTCGAAACTCCCCCTTCCCCACCCTACACATTTTTTTTAATTCTCCCTACTTCTCTCTCCTAAATATCTCTCTCTCTCTCTCTCTCTCTCTCTCTCTCTCTCTCTCTCTCTCTCTCTCTCTCTATAACTCTCTCTCCATCTGGATCACTTTGTCAATACGTATATGGCAACAAGTTCCCTCCCCTCGCATCATAATTAATTCACTAGTTTTAAATGTAGTTCTACAAGAAATCCAACAACAAATAAGACTGACGTGCTTGCTCTCCATCACCCTCTCCGACGCGTTCCCGCTCGGCAATCACTGCCCCACCCTCCTCCTCCGGCAATCTCAAGACCCAAAGCGGCGCCGGATCTTCCTCTTCTTCCTGGAGGTAATGTTGATGAAATCGGAACTGTTCCGTCACTGCCCATGTTCAGGTGCAGATTCATCAAACCCATGTTCTAATCATGCAAAAAAAAAAACTTATAAGGATCGGGGTTTGGGGATTTGTTTGTAGAGAGATAAAGAAAGAAAATAGAGAGAGAGAGAGAGTCACCATCTGGGTTTGGTCTCCGGCATTATCTCTCTGTCTCGTCTTGATCACGTTTTTATCGACTTTCTTCCTGAAGGTGCAGCAATGGAAGAAGTAAAGTACAACAGAGATATAGGTAGTGGAGTAGTGAGAGAGAAAGTGGGCTACGTTTTTGGGCCGGAAAGAAGATGAGTGAAAATGGGTTTGTTTAGGGGAGGGAGATTGGAGTTTACATATTAGTTTTAAAAGGGAAGGTGAGGGGATGAAGATGAGAGAGAAATGGGTGAAAAAAAGAGAGGAATAATGAAGAGGGAGAAAAATAGAGTCAGATTTTATTGAAAAAAGGAGAGAATGATTGGGAAAGATGAGGATAGATAAATTTAAAAGGCTGGTAAATTAATGTGATGTGATATTTAATAGAGTATAGATATAGGGGTAATAGATGGAAAGTAAAATTTAAAAAGTGTGATATATGTGATATTTGGAGATGATATTTGATATGTGATCGAATATTCTCCGTATTCCCGTTTTGGTTGAAATGAGACGTGTGATCCAGGCATTAGTGATAGATGGCGTATATATTTGTAATTAGTCATTAGTGTTGTATTTACATCTTTAGCCTTTGTATTAAGGTTATGTAATTATGTATTTATACAACTTATACCAATGAATGGATGTAAGTTTTCACCCATCTTATATGGTATCAGAAGACTCTCGACCCTAACCCTATTCCTCCAGCTGTCCACGATCTGTCGTCCCAGTTTTCTTTTGTGCCGCCATCATGTCCGACGACTCGGCTTCCTCCGGCGCCTCCCACATGCATGTTCCGGCCCTGATCAACCCGGCAGATCCCGACGCTCCTATTCTCATCATCCAGACAGGGCGGTCAACCATTGGTGAAATTGCTCACAACCAATTACACCACATGGAAACTTCAAATGATTGCATTACTCAACACCTACAATCTGTTGGGATATGTCACAGGTGACATCCCTCGTCCGCTGGCCACCATCAACAGGGATAGAGTTGACGTTCCCAATCCGCGGAGCCAGACTTGGTTTCAACAGGATCAAAACATCTTTTCTGTTCTTGTTGGTTCATTGTCATTGTCTGTTGTTGCAGGTTGTAACTCTTGCACTACGTCGAAATCTCTATGGGATTTACTCCAATCGACGTATGCAAAGCCTTCTCGGGGCAGAATCAAGCAACTTCGAGATGCTCTTAAACACCATGTCAAGGGCTCAAAATCTATTACTGAATATACGATGTTTATTCGTGGTAAGGCTGATGATTTGGCTCTTCTTGGTTCTCCTTTAGGTTCGAAAGACTTGATTGATCGTGTTCTTGATCGCCTTGATGAATCCTATCGTTCGATTATTGAGGCGGTCAATGCCCGTGACTCTCCAATTGCTTTTGATGAACTATTGGAAAAACTTCTTAATAAAGAAGCCTCCCTCCTCTCCCATACCAGCGTACTCGCAGCACCAGTAACAGCCAATTATGTTGCTACCGGTAAACCCACGAAGCAGCGAGGAGGCGGACAACACTCGAGCTCCTCTGATGGACAGACTCAGTCAGCCCAGCAGCAGCATTCTCGGCCCGAGCTCAGCGAGGCATCAGGCCTTATCTTGGAAATTGTCAGTTATGCAGAGTTCAAGGCCACACGGCCCAACAATGTCCCCAGCCGCGCCAGTTCGCCCAGCAGAATACGGGCTCCCAGAAGTAATTCTCGGGCCCTTACTTCTCGGCCCAGCAGCAGCAGCGCCAATCGACCTAGCAGCAGCAGCGTTCGACAGGCTCACCTTGGCAGCCGCAGGCACATCTTGCCTCCACGGCCCAGTCTCCAACTGACCCATGGCTCCTTGATAGCGGGGCTAGCCATTACATAACTAATGATATGACAAACCTCTCCATTCATGCTCCTTACAATGCTACGGATGATGTGATGATTGGTGATGGCACGGGTTTACCTATTACGCATATCGGTTCCCTTACTTTTCCCAGTACAGTTCAACCTTTATCATTAAATAATGTGTTATGTGTGCCTTCCATTCGGAAGAACTTGGTTTCTGTTTCTCAACTATGTCACACTAATCATGTTTCGGTTGAATTTTTCCCTACTTGTTTTCAGGTGAAGGATCTTCGCACG
>JAOTQG010119127.1:0-10904 GCA_025631175.1 Iris virginica | reverse complement strand
TTATAATAATAGGATATAGTAAAATATCTCATTCTTCTTTTTCATGCAATTCTTTCTAATTCCGTCATTTTACTATCCAGACGAACTATCAATCTGTGTATTCAATTTTTTTCGAGGAAAATTATTCTAGGCTTTAATCTTGTTTAATATATATATATATATATATATAATTTCACTTTGGATACATTAGCGAACTAAAATAAATATTTTAGATAACACTCAACAGTAATGCACATTAATATTCTGCACAATAAACTATGTTGTAATAAATAAATAATGATTTAATTAGGGCAAGTAATATAATTAATTGTGCAACACTAGGGTGAGACGCACGTAAAGGCAAATAAAAACCGTAGGTGTTACAGTTTTGGTCAAGAGGGGCCGGGCTGTCATCGGTGAGACGTTGGACGACGGAGCGGAAAATTGAAGGATCGGCATGGACAAATGTGGCGATGGGGTCAAATATCCCCATTGTTGACGGTGAAACATGGTTGTTTTATTTGGGAGAAGAAGCCATGAAGTAAACAGAGATAAAAATTAGAGGTCAGGTCAGGCCAGATCTGGTCTGAATTAGAAGCAGCTCGCAAAATGCTGGTTGTTTCTTTCCAAAGAATAAAAAAAATGTTAATCTTAAAATAAGAGTGTGTATTTAATTTATTTTTTTTAAGTTAAAAAGGTGTGAGATTTTACTAGTATAGTATTTGTATTTTAGATATTTTTTAAAAATAGATTAAAAATATAACTTATCAAATATGGAGTGTGTAAATAACATCACCCATATTAAAACATAATATACATATTTGCTCTATTGAATAGGTAGCTTAATTTAGATGAGTTTGGTTGCTAAGTTGACTGCTAGAGAGGAGAGTGGAAAAGAATAGCAAATACAGAGAGAATTAACAGCAGCAGAGAGGAAAAGAAGTGAGCATCAGTGATCAGTCCACTGTCTTGGTGTTGCAAATCAGCTAGCGAGTGGAGTGGAGGGAGTCCAGTATATATGGTGCATTTATATATGTTGCAGATTTCAGCAGTGCCAACCAAATTACTAATATCCTAATTGCTGATAAGAATCAAATCAATATTCCAATTGCTCGCTGATAAGAGTTGGTGGCTAGTACTAAGAATAGCCAGGATTTCCTAAAGAAGATGTCATTCGTTTGATGAAAAATAAAAAGGACTAGCTAGTAGTTCTCATTTGCAAGCAGATGTGCTGTGGGTAGTTAACTATTCAACATCACTTGCAACATCTACCTACAAGAGAATATATAGGAATTTACATTAATTAGAACAATAACATGGGCTGCTTGTACGTTTTAGCGCCACGCGTTTTCAAAACATTATGGTTAGTAACAGGGGAGACTCTAGGTGCGTGGGATCGGTTGGTATATCGTGTAGGCATATTTAGGAAAATATGCTCATTTTTTTCACAAATGTGCATAATATTTATGAATTATGTACATAATTTTAACGTGAATATGAAATGTACATGAGTTATTTGATTATCATGTTCATAATTATTATGTACATTTCATATTCATACTATGTATATATTTCATAAACTTTATGTACATTTTGTGAAGAAAATGGGCATACCTTGCTAGGTATGCCTCGGCACAGAATATAATTTGCGGCGTAAGATCGGACCAACTGATCTCACCGTGGCTTGGCGTAAAATTTCTAAATATTAATAGTTTTTATCGAAAAAAATGAGGCTTTTGTCCCCCAATTGTCTTCTTCGGTTCCGCCGTCTTTATTGTAATTTATATTTATTATTATTATTTTCAATACATCAAAACAAAACGATGTTATTTTGTATATAAATTATTATAATATTTGTTTTTGCTTTTAAATTTTGTAGATTCGACCCATAAGTCTGCTTTTCGTACCAAATTTTTTTTTTTGGTGGAAGATCTAACTAATTTCGCCCCCATATCGAATGAATTCTGGCTCCGCTCCTGTTTAAAACTCCCTCCATTCCATAATAGTAGATCTTTTAGAAGTTATAAAGTGTTCCAAAATAGTTGTCCTTTTCAAAATTACATTTTACTCTCACACAATTAATGAAGAAAGAATCCGAAAAGACTTTTAATTGTAGAGTATTAATTAATGGACAAAAGTAAAATAATAAAAACTACTTAAATAAATCTTGATTCGTGTGTTCTATCCTAAAAAAATTAATATTATGAAACGAATGAAGTAAGGATAACTTTTGGTGTACCGCATATGTGTACCGCAAAGTATACAAATATGCTTTAGTGTGTTGTACGATACAATCTTATTAAGCAAATCGATGTATTATGCGGTGTATATATGTGATACACCAAGCATGACTCGTGGAGTAATACTCAAAATAAAATACCAACAACATGATGGAAGTTTAAAGGGCGAAATGAAAGGAGGAATATTTGACACTAGTTGTTTCAACTCCAAAAGTCACAAATTTTGAATGAAGCAACAAGCTTACCATATCGTCACAAACTTTATAGTACCGATTGGGCAGTGAAATTTTGGGAAGTTCACATATTCTGTCCCAACTAAGGTCTCGTTTTCTGTAATTCCATCCAAATTATTTAAATTATAATCTCAAATTTTAAATCCCAAACTTTAAACAGTTAATAGGACACATATTATTTTTAAAAACGATGTAACAGGATACGAAATATCATTTGAGATAGATAATTCGAATTTAATTTTAGGTGTGGCATAATGATTAAAATAAAATAAAGAAAGGAATTGGAGACGAGAGAAAAACAAAAAAGTGATAAAAAAAAATTAAATTAAATGGAATACGAATAACCTCACTCGAAAACCTACCTATTTTTCGGGGGTACAAAGCCCATACCATACCAGTATGACACTACAAAAGGAAAATCAAAAGTCCATTGGGCCTTAGGTTTCAATCCCACGTGTTTCATCTTAAGCCAGGCCCACTAAGAAAAAAAAAAAAAAACAGTCCAGTTACTTGCGCCGCCTTTTGGAAACGGACTGGAGGGTAAATTTTGTACCGTCCTCTTTGTTAACAGTATTCACCTACTTGGTAGAATCTAGTTTATGTTCAGATAGATTTCTTCACCTCCAAAACAGATCCACCCACGAAAACCCTTCGTTCCAAATTCCCCCCCAAGAAAATAAAATCCCCTCTGTAACTTTCGGCTCAAGAAATTGTTTGAATCGCTCTGCATATTATTTTTTATTCATTCGAACCTGTAGAATCTCGGAGTGAGGGATAGAAGAAAGATGAAAGAATCGTCGAGGGAGACCAAGTTCCTGCAGGAGTTGGTGTTGTACGCGGCCAGCGCCGCCCTAAGCTGCTTGGTATTGTTCGCCGGACTGAAACATCTGGACCCTAATCGAGAAGCTTCCAAGAAAGCTCTCGAACAGAAGAAGGAAATCTCCAAGCGTTTGGGTCGTCCCCTTATCCATACCAATCAATACGAGGTAATTCCTTCCCTCCCTTTTATCCTTCCTATTTTCTATCTATGCCTATTTATGTTGTTTTCGATTTTTGATGATGAATCTGTCTGGCACTTTTTCTCAATACTAATTTTTAATACTGCAACTTTGCAACTGTACCTGAATTTCATGCTGAGTCCTAGGAACCCTGACTATTTGCCTGCTTGAATGTAAAGTTAGAATTTGTTTTTCCCCTTTCTCTATTTTTGACCACTATTGGTGTTGCTTTGAGCCGTTTATTAAGAGAAAATTATGGTATACCATTTGTTATCTTGCATTTTGAAATGTGTTACACTATAATTCCAACCTATCCAGAATATGGCTCTAACTTTCGAATCAATCAATTGAAAAGCAGCTAGATACTCCAATGTATAGTGTATACACCACCTCATAGTAAATACAATTTTTTTCTACATTTGGTTTCTCACATTATAAACCAACTTAGCTGATAATACGTTCTATTAGTAGCCTATAAATTCAACTCCTCAGCTGGAGATACAATTTGGGCTTCATCATTTGTTGCGTGCCTTGCACCTGGGCCTCAGGTGGACCTTTGGCACCTTGAGCCTTTAATAATTATGATCCCAACCAACTTGATAATAAACTATCCTCACAGTATAAACTTAATTATATGATAATAAGCGCTATAAGTTTTATATCTATTTAGCCCATCAACTCTAAATACGCAACTCATACCAATCTTATAACGCCTTCTTACCTTTAAAAATTGAGTTACACTCTTCCATTGTTTTCCCTCTTTCTTACACTTTCATATCATCGACACATCACTCGCCGAAGGGCCTTCCTATTGCAACGAAGCTCCATTTGTTGAATTTTGTTATCAATATGATTTTGCAACTATGAAATTGTGAAGATATTTTGCAAATGCCATGTGTTTTACAGATGCCTATTAATGACACTTGATTATATTGGACACTAGTATTTTGCAAATGCCATTTAGAATTATATCGATAAACCTCACATTACATTATGTTTCCTTGGTACATTTAAAATGAATGGTCAATTTTTAAAAAATTTCACAAACGTTTAAGTGTGAAATGGTTTAGTTAAGAACCGTCATGGATACTCTATTAAAGTTTGAATTCATTCGTGAAACTTATTAAAGTCTTAACTAAACCAAACTATACCATACTTAAAACATGTGTAACTTTTGTAAAAGTTTAAAATTGACTATTCGTTTTAAATGCACCTAGGAAATGTATGTGAGTTGCTTAGGGCAGAAGTTGCAATGTGTCGGATGCTTTTGAATTCGTATTTATTCGTAGTCTCTCATGTTCCGAATCATTATATATGATGCCAAGTCTCTCCTCCATGCGAAAAAGAAAAGGAAAAACAAAGCTAAAGACGCATACACACCTTAATATAACTACTTGTACCATTGTGGAAGGGATTAATATCTAACTCAGCATTTTTTTCACTTGTTCTAATGATTCACAGGATGTAATAGCTTGCAGCGTCATAAATCCAGACCACATTGATGTGGAATTTGATTCTATTGGAGGATTGGAAACCATTAAGCAAGCATTATATGAATTGGTGATTTTGCCGCTACGCAGACCTGACCTTTTTTCTCATGGGAAACTCCTTGGTCCCCAAAAAGGTGTCTTGCTGTATGGACCACCCGGCACAGGGAAGACAATGCTTGCTAAAGCTATTGCGAAAGAGTCTGGAGCTGTTTTCATTAATGTGAGGATATCAGATCTAATGAGCAAATGGTTTGGTGATGCACAAAAACTTGGTGAGTATACTATCTGTTTTATTGTTTCCCTCCATTTTCCGTTTCTCAGTTTCCTCTTAGATTTTGTTCATTATATTAGTTAGGTTTGATTATTGACATAATTTATTTGACACGAGCTCTATTTTTTCCCTCGATTATTGAGAACGAATAAGTAAAGAAGTAGTTGTTTAAGAGGATAGGACAGGTATTATGAACTGATACATTTGCCACAAACAATTTAATTTACATGGATTGCATTTATTTCAATGTGTATTTTAGAATGTGCTTACTTTGAGTAAGGGTACATTGCCCTTATGTGTTTTCATTAATTTCAAGTTGTCGAAGGGTGAGAGAATTTGATTTAGTTAGGGATGTAAATGCATGTGTACATGTACATGTACATGCACATGCATATCATACATAGGTTTATCTTCTTTTATGTATAAACATAAACTTAGTGTACCGTGCATAGATACATCATACATATGTTCTTCTGGTGTGTGTGTGTTTTTCTGTTTTTGCTAGATTTTTATTCTCTTTGAGAATTTGATTTAGTTAGGGATGTATATGCATGTGTACATGTACATGTACATGCATATCATACATAGGTTTATCGACTTTTATGTATAAACATAAACTTAGTGTACCGTGCATAGATACATGTGTTCTTCTGGTGTGTGTGTGTGTGAGAGAGAGAGTTTCTCTGTTTTTGCTAGATTTTTATTCTCTTTCTGGTGTGGGGATCATACAGTCTATGATCATTATGCGTAAACTTGTGCACTTCAAAGTATGAAGTTCATATAGGCACTATATAGTGGTGATTATTAGTTTTGGTGGGCACATTATATTTTTAAAATGTATGAATGTTAAAAAAACAGTAACTAACATAAAGCTTATCATCTCATATTTGCATACTTTATTCATAAAGTATTTAGTGTTTACCTTGTTATCTTAATTTCAATATGTATGGCTTTCGATGGTTCAATTCGGTTGTGGCTTTGAATATATTTTTATTGCATCTTGGTTATCTCATCTGATATCCTTTCTAAGCCAAACTACTGTTACAACTTGTGCTTTTACTTATTTTAGCTGATAAAGTACTTGCACATCATACTCATCTCCAACAAAATTTCTTTCTCACGCAAGGGCCATGCACATTTTTCATTAGTTAAAATCTTCCAAACAATTATTACCTTAATATATTGCGGGAAAAGATTCAAGACAGATAGCTACCAGCTAAATTTTTTCACATAATTAGCATATGTTGGAATTTGGTCATTCTGGTGATTACTGTAATGTATGTATCAGACATCTGCCTATTTTCTTTGTTTGTTTAGTTTGCTGCATGTTCACCTTTTCTGATTGAGGTTAAATTTATGTGGCCGTAGAATAAATATGGGGTATTTCAAATGTCTTCATTCACATCTTGATTTCTTTTGCAGTATCTGCTGTTTTTAGTTTGGCATATAAACTTCAGCCTGCTATTATATTCATCGATGAGGTGGATAGTTTTTTGGGCCAGCGCCGTACAACAGACCATGAAGCTTTAACAAACATGAAGACCGAGTTTATGGCTTTATGGGATGGATTCACTACAGATCGTGAGTTCTTTACTTTTATGCTACTTTCTGTTTGCACTCTGTGCTGTTGTTTCTAATTTAATCCCATCTATTTATGTAGAGAATGCCCGCGTGATGGTTCTTGCTGCAACTAATCGCCCATCAGAACTTGATGAAGCAATACTTAGACGTCTTCCTCAGTCATTTGAAATTGGAATACCCGATCGAAAGGAGAGAGCCCAGATCTTGAAAGTGATTTTGAAGGGCGAGAGGGTAGAGGAGGGCATTGACTTTGACCACATAGCTCAAGTATGTGAAGGATACACTGGGTCAGATCTTCTTGAGCTGTGTAAGCAAGCTGCCTATTTTCCTATTAGGGACCTGCTCAACGATGAGAAAAAGGGGAAATCATCTCCTGTCAGTATCCCTCCTTTCTTTGTAGCTTAAAGAGAAATGCTTAATTATATTCCTGATTCACTGTTTACCTTGCATTATGCTTTTAATTATGTTAACTTATGGCAAATCTTGTTGAGTCATTGTCGCGAAAATAGCGGCAAAACTTGATATTATGCTAAGGGGGTAATTATACTAGCTTTTGCTCAAATCATAATGTTGGGTCAAAAGCAGGATTTGAGAAGCTAATTTTTGCTGTTGATAAGTTTTTTATAAAATGATACTTGTTTAGGCGGAATGTAAAATGAAAGTGTCGTGATTATTTAGAGACAATGATGATACTCGTCAACTTTATGGCCATAATGTTAATACGCAATCAACTCAAGGCCTTTGTCCCAATAACTTAGGGTCCGCCTACTTTAATACCTTTTGTCCATTCATTTCAGTCTAGCGCAACCGTAGGCTGCACTCCTTTACTTCTTTCTTTATGATGGTTTCCAATGTTAGTTTTACTCTTACCCATGCCTCTAGCCTAGTTTGTCGATATCGATATTCTTACCAGGCTTAACTAGCTTTAGGCGGTCTATGTAGTACACCATCTTGGTCAATTTCCTCTAGTTTATTTCCTAAGGTTGTGACTTTCACTGTCTCATGAATTTGTTCATATAGAAATTTACCCTTTCTACTTTCATCACGTATCAGTCTTACCAAACTGGAGGGGCCAAAATCACTTGGTGAGGAAAATTTGTCCATCCTTTGGTGAGAATGACTGTAATAATTTTTCCTTCTCACTTTAAGATGCTCTGAGACATCCACACACGGCTTTATGGCATGGCCTACTTGTATGACATAGCATGGTAAGGACAGGAAATCCAACATCAAAAATAATCCCTTGCTGCTGTATGATCTGCCATGGACCGAATGTATCTTAACTTTGAGGGCTATTACTAAGATTCAAAATTGTAACGTCTTGGTGGCAGTCGTGTTGGTTGATTAATTATGGTAAATATGTTGTAAACATAATATACAAGAAGCGACGTTGTTTGTAACTCTAAGCTCCCTAGTACAGTAATCAAATGCTCTGCGTGGATTTGGCTCTTTAATCTGACATCTCTTTTCACAAAGTTACTTGGGGCCAGATAATTTATGCTTTTTGCATTTCGTTTTGTGTTTACTTTTTCAATCAAAGCATGCCTTTTCAACTTGTGTAGTTTTTTCCAGTTTCGAATTTTTTAACCAAAACACCGAAATTTAAAAACTTGCGAACAACAAGAAAAGCCATATGCTGTGATGTGACTTTTTGGGATAACAATAATTTCTCCTCCATATATCGGATGTATCTAGAGAATTATGTAGATAAATCTGCCATTATATTGACTTACGAGGAGAAACACTTGTTCTTCCCCTATAATGTGTTTTAACAAACAACACATGCCTAATCCGTCCTTAGTTTTGTGTGTGTTTGGCGTATGACATATTGTGTATAGACATTGCTGACAATCACACAAGCCCTCAATCCTGTTTCTCTGTGTTCGCTGTCCGAGTTTCTTTATGCCATGGTATCTGATACAGAGTGCTAAACAATCATACTTTTTTTTGCCTCCTATTCATAATTACAGAGGAGCCTATTGCTTTACAACTTCTCCAAACTATATTGGCGTGAATTATTCGTATCATTATTCCTTTCTGAAATGGTTGTGATTGCACGTTTGTTGTCTGTGTTGCGATTAGCCTGTTACTAGGTTCTGCTTATCTGCAGCGGACAGCCTTGGGCATGTGCTGTGAACTGACATGTTTCAAATACATTTCCTGTTTATTCTTTCTTGGTGATGATAAAACCATTTGCCTAAACCTTAAGAGACATATTAGCACGACAAAGGTGCGGCCACTATGGCAGTCTAGTTTTGATCTGCTAGGTTATTAAATAAACTGATATGCCTCGAGCTTGGCTGATTTAGAGCTCAAATCAGTTTGACTCATGTTCGCTATGGGGGGAGCTCGAAGATGATTTTTGACACAAGGTATAAATGAGCCCAGCTTAGCTCGGCTAAAATAGGGGTAAAAAGTCGAAATATATTATGCATGCATATGTTTTATTGTGTAGCTTTTCCTTGGACCGGACTGAGCTTGTTCAAGCTCTTTGCTTTTATACCGCTGCTATATGAGGTTATCGTGGCCAGCTCAGCCGTTGGTTCATTGGAAATAAAAAACTTGAGCTCGAATGCTACCCAATGTTGTGGTTTTGGTTTGGATCTTTGTAATGATTAAAGTGAAAAGCAAGAGGGAGAGAATGTGGACTCGATGAGTGAGAATGTAGAAATACCATAAACCAAAACCACAACATAGCCAGCTTTGGCTCATTTACAGCCCTAGGTGTTTCTGGTCGTATAAGTCATGTTTTGGCTTTCAAATCATTGACATGCCTACATTATCTTGTGTCCTTGGCAGTATAATACTTGGAATATGTAATTGGTGCTCTTGTCCCCATGTGTTGATGATATAAGGTGATATCGTACTGTTCACAATATGGATATGAAAAAATATGAGTGATATGAGTTAAAGGTTAAAATGACAAAATTACCCCCAAATTTAAAAAACAGCCTGACATTCAAACACCCCCGTGTATTCTCTTTCTCACTCTAACCCCTCCCCCTCTTCCCTCTCTCTCTTCACCTTCTCTCTCTCTCTCCATATCTGATTCTTTCTTTGCCTATCTGGGATGGGGGATCACGAAGCACCCGAAAAAAACAAATTTCCGATCTTCAGGTTTGTCAACGAACATTTTTTATTTTTTTCTCACCGGATTAATAGAAATTCTCAATGACCCAATATTCCCCAGTTGTAGTCCCCCTTCAATGTTTACAATTCTTGGTAAATGTAAATCCCCACCAACACCTACCTTCCCAAAAGGTAAGATAATCAACACCCACCTTCAGTTCATCCCCCGGCCGTGGGTTTGTGCTTCTTGGGTCTCGTGGCTTCTCAAGAGCATGTGATTCCGGGATCAGAATCACCGCCGCCTACACCAGAGTCACCTCCGCCACCTTCACCGGAATCACCTCCGTCACCTTCGCCTGCAACAGTGGCAGCCGCGTGAAATGGAGTGGTCCATGGCAGATCCTTCCAGGGAAACGCGGTCACTAGTGGACCTTTTCCGGTGAGACGAAGGTAAAGGCGGTTTTCTAGAAGAGAACGTTGGAGCCGGAGTTATAATCGACAACGACGAAGCCTTTTTACCGCGCTAGTCGACGCCGAATTGGTATTAATAGACTTGTTGAAGCATACCTTTGAGACATGAGCAGTCTCGCTAGGAGTTACTGCAGGAACCGCCGGTGCGTGAGACATGAATTAGAAGAAGAGGTCTGCCGATCGGACGGTCCACCGTAAAACCTGGCATGTCCGGTAGGGTTCAAGATGGAGACCGCCTGAGAGACAGCCAAGTCGTGATTGGTAATCTGAAATATCCGGCGTAGGTGGTCAGTGCCTTGAATTCCGACTAGATCGACTGCCCATTAGACGTTGATCGAACAAAGTTAAGTTTTTAGAGAGAGAAGTAGAGGGAGAGAGAGAGAGAGAGAGAGAGTCTGATGACCCAGATGGCGTCTTGGTTGCATTTGTTGGAAATAGCTAATCTGCAAGTATTATGTTTCTGGGGAAAAGGATATATATATATATATATATATATAGAGAGAGAGAGAGAGAGAGAGAGAGAGAGAGAGAGAGGGAAAAAGAAGAATATAAAAATGGGGGAAAGGGGGAAG
>JAOTQG010119116.1:0-10904 GCA_025631175.1 Iris virginica | reverse complement strand
TCTCTCTCTCTCTCTCTCTCTCTCTCTCTCTCTCTCTCTCTCTCTCTCTCCCCTCAGTTGATACATGGATACAAACACTGTTGGTGCCATAACTAAAGCTTCTGTCGCTGTCTTTTATGCAATTGTCGATGCCCTCCATCTCCTGCAATGGCGTCAATTAAAAATCTCTTGGATTCAGCACCAATCAATCTGTTAGCACTAAACTCCTTGTAAAGTGAAACATTAATTGTAAAAAAAAAAAGTTTAAATCGTTCACTTTATTTCTTCCAAGGTTTTTTTTTTTTAAAGATCTTGATGATTTCAAACAGAGAGGGTTAAAAAATTGCAACGAGAGAATGTACAAGTTTTGTTTAAAGACAAAAAAAACCTCCATTTTGAATAGCGATAAAGAGAACGAGGGTGTTTAGGTCCGAAAAAGGTGGGTAACTTGCTTCAACTGGTGGGCAAGTTAGTTTTCCTCATATATATATTTGAGGGGGAGGGGGGGAGTTGCAATATGGGAATTTATTTGCTCCACAAAAGATTTATCAAGAGGATAGAATTGTTGCATGAAGATAGTGCATGATGGCTAAACTGTCAATAGATTCCCTCTGTTTGAAAATTAGGACCCCCTTTAGCAGTCAACTATGCGGAAAATCTGAACTCCCCTTCCCTAAATTTGAGCGTCAACCTCTCGGTATTCAAACCTTGTTCAAGTATACAACTTTGACCATCAATCTCCTCTTCAGTATCTAATAACCCCACCCTTTGTATACAAATAGACATCTCCGTATGTTTTTTCCCTAAAATACACATACTAATATTTTTTTGAATTTTTTACAGGGGCAAAAGTGTCAGAAACGGAAAAAACGTGTATGGGAGAATCTGCAAAAAAAAAAACAATCATTATTCCAATCATTGCATTTGCATGCTTACTTTTTATATGCATTAAATTAAAAAACTTTGACAATTACATGGTCTGACACATTTGTCCTTCAAATAAAATTTAGGAAATTAAGAAATGGCGGCATAAAGGGAAGACAAAAAGGGGCATTGCTAAATGCCTACAACTAGACGGGATATTAACTTAACCCATACATATATAGGGGATGGTTCAAATTAGAACCAAATTTAAAATAGAAAACTAGGAACCAATGTGAGCCCTTAGAATAAAAGGGAAAAAATGGCCAAGATCTGAAATTAAGGAGCAAAAATGCAATGGCATTTGAACCATGAAAAAAAAATATATATATATATATATATATAATAATCTCTACCAAAGAAGGAAGAACCCCATGGCACCCAACTTACAGGAACTATTTCAAGGTTGTTTTCCAAGGCCAGATAAACATTAGCTAGCGTCTGAGCTTCCACTCCCTACATGATAAAGGTGAATTCACACAGTAAATAAAATCGTCGCCGCAAGATAAGTTACGATCACAAAAGATAATTATACTAAGCAAGAAAAGAAAGTATAATCTGGATGAAGTGGAAAAACAATGTGAAATATGTATATGTATATGTATATGTATATGTATATGTATATGTATATGTATATGTATATGTATATGTATATGTATATGTATACGTATATGTATATGTATATGTATATGTAATGGGTCGTCCATCCTTATCAAGGTCAGGTAGGGGAATATCACAGTTTCATAACAGTAGAAAGCAACAATGTTGATCCTACAGAGTTGGGTCGTGCCATTTATCCAAATGCACACATAAAACTGACAGCAAAAGTCAAAGATCCAAAATGAAAACTAAAAAAGAAGAATCTCTCCTTCCTGCTAAATAAACATCGTGAATTGCAAGATAATCTCTAAAATAGCGTTATTTTATTTATCGGAAATGGGGGAAAAGACCAGTATAATCCCAAAACTACCACTAAGATAGAAAAACTACAGCAATCTATTGCCTTTATGTTTCTATCTGAATACTCAGGTGAAAGTCAAGGAAATTAGGCACATGTGTCAGGTAGGAGTGGATTATTCAAAGTCGGATCCTTTGCCCCCTCCCAATATTACAAAATGAATTATTTTTCTATAAAGAGCCGAAGTAAGGAACAGATGAGAGGGATACATATAAGGGAAAAAGAAAGCTATGGTCCTACGCAAGTGTCTGGTTAGGGCTGTTAGGTCAATAACTGAGAATTCAAAGGAGCTACCTACTCACAATATTATTAGGCAATGTCTTCAGAGTTTAACTGAGATTTATCGGTGTGAACTTAACAGATAGCAAAGGAAACAGCAGATGGATATTTTCAGTTCAATATTCATTTAATTTTTTATGGAAAGTTAAATGGATCTTTTTTTAAACACTTGCTTCAATGCACCAATATTCTTTCCTCCATATAGATAATTACACGTATAGCTGACCAATGATTAGGAATGTCCGACTTTCTATCTGCAGCATATGAGAATCTCAGAATCATAAGAAAGGATAAACCTCAAAAAATGAGAAACGTGGCTATTATGTGCTGATTCCAGGGGATACAGCCAAGGAACTTGCATGGGCTATATGCTTTATTAGAATACTGATGCAGAGCAGAGGTTAGGCTATATGATATGAACGAAAGATCTGTTTCATTCACCATTATACGACCTCGGATGTGGCTCCTCTCAATTACACTTCCTACTCGATTCCCCTCAATATACAAGTGTATTAAATCATGTATTGAGGATGTGGCATTGTTTAAATCAATGGCTCTTCTTGTGTATTAAATTAACTGATTGCGAATTTGAGGTTAACTATGGTTAAGATAATCATATGTTCACAAATTTGAAACACCTGTTTATTTAAGGACAAGTAATATGACGAGTTCTTGATTGTTACTCATTGGTGGATAAAATATAATTATTTGACAATAGCAAAAAATACACTATTGTTTTCTTCCAAATCAATAGTTGTTAAAATTTATTAATTGCTTTATATTACAGTATTCCTTAATCCTCCATCCAAGAAAGTCTGTAACCTCCATACAGATATAAACTTAAAAAGTAGGACTACTAAATAATATACTCCTTGATCTTCTAATTATGTTACAAGTTACAACTCACATGCATCAACCAAAGAAAAATAAATTAGGAAAGTAAATAAGGCCATCCTTTTATGGTGAGGAAGCCATATTTTATCAGGGTTGCCTTCGGAAAAGAAAAAAAAAATCCTTGTAATTTTAGGGCTCCGTTCAAATCTGTTTGAATGTGTTAAACTGATTTTTTGTTAACTAGAGTTAACCTCAATTAACTTATTTGGTGCATAAAGAACCATTGATTTTAAATAATGCCATATGTTCTAAATTTAGGTGTATATTGTGGGAACTTGAGTGAAAGGTGTAATGGAGGGGAGCCGGATCCAATGACCTCATAGGTGTCACCTATGTGGATTTCACCTAATTGTGGCAAGTTAGGTAGGAGTGGTCGAAATGAGAGTGACCAACTTTCTATCCCTAGGGACCAGGGGGTGGGAAGTGTCGCTCCCTCAAGGGCTGGACATGGTTAAAATGGAAGTTCTCATTTTCTTCATTTCACTTGTATGGTACAAAAAAGAGGGGGGAGAGATGGCTGATCTAAGTATATCTATACATATATATAACCATTATACCCCTTTTAAAAACTTGATATAAAATGTCTAAAAGGGTATAATACACTTTTGAACTGTTTCAAGATTGTGATTCAGTTCTTTCGTCATTTTTTAAGCCAATTTGGATGGTGGTGGGATTTTGATTACGCATTCAGTGTTTTCATTTCCCTCCACTTTTTGCTCCCTCCAATTTTCCCTCCTGCCATACACGGAAGGTTAATGCACCCTGCCACTCCCCCAATCCCTCCAACTTTCCACCCCTCTCCATTTATCCTAATTATATTGGTCTTCTTTCTTATGGAAAAGGAGTAAATAATTAGAAGACAAAGTCATCTACAGTTGTGGAAGATGAGAAGTCCACCTATGAAACAAAAAAAGAGGGAGAAAATAGAAGATGAAGAAACGAATAAAATTAACATCTAGTCACCCGAAGCACATAATTAGAAAGTACTATGCACCTCCTTAAACACACTTTAGCCTTGGGTTCTGCCCAAATTTTATATATTCCAACAAACTATATAAATATATTAGTAGGTATATAGTTAGAAGATAACACTGAAGCAAGATATCGCATATTGTGCTCCTCATATCAAGTTCACGAGGATAGATGCCTATGCAAGCTCTGTGTGAGAAACTGAGAATACTTAGATAGATACTTCCTCTTTTGTTTGATCTAAAGTTACATCTTCCTTATACATGTGATGTAAGATTTAAGAATACTCAATCCATTCATCTATTCATTGTTTCCTCAACTTAAATTGACCAGAATCTGCTATGCTCGCTAAAATATCCAATTTAAAAATAAATAAATAAACTAACCTTGTTGCAACTTGCAACGCAGTGCATTAGCATTACTAGTTCGTTAACTGTACGCCTTTGCACTAAAAACAAACTGATTATCACTAACAAAACATGCGCAGTGCCCAATAAAGTACGAAGGAGTGAAGGAATTGGTATTTCCTTTTACACATCTGTGGTGCAGGTTGATTGAGGCCTAGTCCAAAAGAGACCCCTATTAAGCGTACATTTACTGTTAAATCAGAGGATAGGTGGACCAATCTAAAATTAAATAACACAGTACTTTGGCTGGTTACTTCTGAAACAGATTTCAGCCCAATGAATAATGAGAACTGTGTGTATAAAATGAACAGGCATGACAAATAAGGGCCATTTACAAGATGACCAGATCTAGTCGTATAAAAAAAAACATGCCTGAGATGCGTCCACAACAAGGAGAGCACCTTCGCATGCAGCAAGAGAACGAGAAACCTGCAACAAGAAAACACGCAGTATAACATGTATCAGATGAGCAAACCATGGCATGTTCAAAGAAAGATTTAAAAGCAGACACTTTTACAAATTGACAATATTATCAAAAATATCATAGTATAGTAGTATAGCATAACATCTCACTCTTTTCTAACAACTCATCATCAATTAAAATAACAAAGATTAGGGAAAAGGACCAAAAATGTCAAATATTAGGTCCTCAACAAAAGATAGGCATATGATCCCTACACATTTAGAAGGCAAATTCTGAACAATGTGCATCATAGAATCCAGAAGGAAGTCAAATGAGCCATCCTATTCTTTAATTACGTGTTGACATGTACAAGTCCATTAAGATCTTGGAGTTCCCCACCCTTTCAATCATACGTAACACAGCCAATATACCAATCCATGATCTTCATATCTTTATCACGAGCACAACCTCAAAATAAGACGAGGAACGTATATATAATCAAGGAAAGGGGAAGAAATAGCATCGACTGTGAACACTCAAATCCACACCCTACACACCATGACACCAAACAAAAGAATACTGCATGAAAACAGATGATGGTGGCACTTGCGATTCTGCATGCAACAAGCATAATCAGGAGATGATGACTATCATCCACAGCAAATTGGTAGTGGTCACCTTTTATAGTGTAAGAAGCTTTGGATTTGAATGCCTCCTAGACTTTCTGCTTAATCTCACACAGGAAAATATGTGGATTTAAAAACAAGAGAGATAGGCCATGAATAACCCTGAAGAATCACCTCGTAGGTCTAGACCCCGGATCTTGCTATCAGTTAGCGTGAGAAATTAAAAATGGAGCAAAGTAGGATACCAAATGTAATTGTTACATGTGTGAAATAGAGATATAGACTAGTGCACACATATATTCTTCCAAAGTGGCCTTAATCCATAAGGACGGTTACTTTACACGTATAGAATATTAACAAAGAAGCAGCAATCAGCAGGCAATCAATCTATCAATCTTTCACTCAATTCTTGACATAAGGCCATCGTGGTCATCTCATCTTAAATATATCCACTCGTAGTAGTGGAAGCCTTTACCTTTAGCTGTCCTTGTACCTTTATAACCTTTATTTTAGGATTAGACGCTTCATTGGTCCCTGAACTAAGACCTTTTTATACATTTGGTCATCGGTGATTTTTTATTAGTGTGAGTCCTTACCATTCAATTTTTCTGTTTCATTGATCCTTTTCACCATTAGGTCCATAGGATTAGACGCTTCATTGGTCCCTGAACTAAGACCTTTTATACATTTGGTCATTGGTGATTTTTTAATTAGTGTTGGTCCTTACCATTCAATTTTTCTGTTTCATTGATCCTTTTCACCATTAGGTCCATATGTCCCCTCCAAATATCTGATTTCACATAATGCCCCTCCATTAACATTGTGGCTTACATTGTAGTTACTGAATGCAAAAAGCGAGGCACAGACTAGAAGTACATTTCAAGGCAAAAGGTGAGGCGAGAGGCGGGCAAGAAAAACGCTAACAGCGATCAAAAAGGGAAAAGAACAAAATACTCATTTTGTAACAATTTTATACCAAAAACCCAAGAAAGATACCAAAAAAACAGCTTGAAACTCTCAAACAGACATTTAGAATGAAGATTACTTAGACAAGGAACGAGAGTTCCTTACATTGTCACTCACCACCTTGCCTTACTAATCTCTCAAAAAAATTGTGTTGTTGTTTCCGGTGAAAATACCACCGATATGAAGAGTAAATAGTTGCAAAAATTCTTTCATGCACCATCAAGCACAAACTTCTACTAGTTGTAGATGCTTCTACATGTGATGAAAAATTTCTTTCCAGCAGTTACACGGAATAGTAAGTTGAGAACAGCAATTCATACCATAAAGGACCACTAATGTTAACCCTAAACGTAACGATCCGAGTCCGAAAACTCGATCCGCTATCGGATCCACCAACTAGTCCATACTAGCACCACATCTTCGGTCAACGGTCATCCCGGGCAACTCAAAATTCATGCATGAATGATTCGATGCTAGATGGGTAGTAGAGAGCTACATATAAACCATACAAAATTCTCCTACCTCTCCATTGTGGGAATGTGAGGTGTTACATACTCCCCACCTCAAATCCTTGACGTCCTCATCAAGACCGAACCAATACTAAGAAGGTACAAGAGCGGACCCCGTCCAAAGAGACGATCTTGGTATTGGTTCGGTCTTGACGAGGACGTCAAGGATTTGAGTGGGGGAGTATGTAACACCCCACATTCCCATATCGAAATGAAAGGGGAATTTCATATACTTCATATGTAGCCCTCTACTACCCATCTAGCATCATCATCCAATGACTTTTGGGTCGCCTGTGATAGACCGTGACACATGATGTGGTGCTAGTGTGGGCTAGTGGCGGGTCCAATACCGGACCGAGTTTTCGAAGTCGGGTGACTCGGGTCGTTCATTAAATGCTAACATGGATGTGAAAATTAAAAAGCTTGAAACATTAATCCCCGCAAAACAAACGACGTCTAATCTGTGTAGTGAAATATTTAAGACAATTTACCTCATACGAGAAGTCCACATGCCCTGGAGTATCGATAAGATTCAGGCAATAAGGTTGATTTTTATACATGTAACGCATTCTGGCAGCCTGCACTAAGATATAGTCAAAAGTCACCACTCGGATATACTGTAATGATTAAGGAAGAAAATTACTCAACAAAAAATCAGCCCCGCATAAGAGTCAAACATTTAAACTGGGGATCGGTTTAATTTTTTTAAAATCAACCATGTAATTACTTACTTCAAAATTACTAACACTAAAGTCAAGCAGCTGCGAATAAAAACTCAGAAGTTGTACTTCTAAGATTGTATGGGTAAGCAGCTTTATGAGTTATATCGATGTTCAAAATAATGGGACGCTTTTTTAATCACATGCTTATCTATACCTTATTCATTAACTACAACTTAAATGTACCCCTTGGTCTAGTCCAGAGGGGTTTCAGAATATGTAATACAGTATACCATCACCCCTTGCATAAGTTAATTATTTGATCTCTACAGCAAATACATAGCCTCGAATGCCCTTGATGTAGCCATGTTGATGCAGTACCAGCAAGAGAAATGGAGTTCAGGGAAGAGCAGAGAAATAACCCGGTCTCCCTAAGGTTGGAAAGAGAATATCAAGCTACCACAGAGAGTAAGAATTGCCATCGGCATTTCAACATTCAAATAATCAATTCTTTCTGCTATCACTATAGGAGCCTCTATAGAGACTACCAGATAAGCTTCTTCTCATATCGGAAAGCTGATTTCCAATCTGACAGACGATAGACATCTAAATAATACTCCAAAAGAACCCAGAAACAGCCATAACGCAGATAAATCCCTAGATAATAACATCGTATAACTCCTAATATACAGTAAATGCCTAGGCTTGCACCTTTGCTATCATACATCAATATCTTCTTCCTCAGTATAACTATCCATCTCCCTTCCGTCAATCTTCCCCTGGTGAATATCATCCTGATAGTAAAGGTGAAGGTGATCGACCACTTGATGGGGTTCAATTCAGCTTCTAAAATCAGGAAAAGGACATGTTCACTAGAATTTGCAGATTGAGGTGCCATATCATGATCCACCAAACAGAACTGCTTGCCAATAATACTAACACATAGATTCTAGCCATTCATTTATTGTAGGACTTCATCTCATCACTTGATTCTAATAACCCTAATCAAAGCAATACCTCTATATCTCTATCTCCCCTCCCCCTCCCTCTCCCTCTCCCTCTCCCTCTCCCACCCTCCTTCCCTCCCTCTCTCTACTCCCTCCCCCCTATTTGCAAAAGCATCATAGATGTCCTGATACCAATGTCCATTTAGATATATACTCAGTTTCTAGATACAATGAGTAACTTGGTTGATTGAGGCTTGGAAGGAAAGAGACTATGGCAAGCATTAACTTGACGGTTGCTTCATTAGCCTTCAAAAGTGTTCATTGAGTTTTTCAGTTTCAGCCTCCTTTAGTGGCATGAAATATATAGAAACTCAATCAGATTACTTGAACTGAAATGTAAATGTTCTTTCTTCTTCAGTTGGTGTGACATCCGTCGTCTATTTTGAGGTTAATCATTAATTCTTGTTTATAAATTGATTTACTCTACTAAAAGCAAACTATCATTTTCCAGATTTTACCAACCTCGTGTTCAAACCAAACCAAATTGAACCTCTGTAGCACGGTTTGATTCAGTATGGTTTATCCATTGTAGTAAGTTCAGTTCAGTTTGGATAAATCCTGAACCGATAAGATAAACTCCGTTCACAATCTGACAGGTAACTAAAGTGAACCGAACCATTTACAGTCCAACGAGTTTCATCAATCAATGAAATAAACTTGCAGAACTCATTGTATCTCAATACCTGCGAATATTTGTTGTTGCGGGTCCTTGAATATTTAAAAATTCTCTCTTCTTGTTCTTTCTTCTTCTTTTTTTTCTTTTATTAATCTGTATTCTGTATCCAAATACGAAAGCATCCTTATAGGAATGTGGAGTTTGACATGTCCACATTCTGTCGTTTGGTTGTATTTTCTCTCACAACTTATGAGCCCACTGCTTTTATGTGTTTGTATATTGATCCCTCTGTCCTCATAAATTTCTTGTTCCATTAGTTAAAGCAAATGATGTTCGTTAATAGGTTTCCTAGAAATGAATGTAAACTAAGTGATTGCAAAGATGCTATGCTTTCAGATTGCACATTGAACCAAGACAACTTTTGTAGCAAAATTAAACATAACGGATATTTGCTAGAACATCAAATAGTTCATAGTTGCTCTCCATATACAGATAAACAGGCACTACGGAACAAATGCAGTAAACCTGTAATTTGATTGTAATTCCCCTTTCTCGCTCTAAATCCATGTTATCAAGAAACTGTTCCTTCATTTCACGCATCTGCACAGTACCCGTCATTTGGAGCAGCTTATCTGCTAAGGTTGATTTCCCGTGATCAATATGTGCAATTATAGAAAAATTCCTAATGTTTGATATAGGGACCTGCACATGAATCAAACAGCGTGGTTTCATTAATTATTGAGTAAATACCTTCCAAACTTTTATCAGTTCATCAACAACCCACAATGTGGCATCATCCTTCACTAATCAAACACGACTTCAAAAGTAATTCCAGTTTCATACTCCCTCTTCCCAAAGGTTACATGCTTATATTTAGTGAAAAACACTCATTTCATTAGAATTATGAAATGGATCCTAACTGACAAGTGGAAGCAAATCAAACAGCGATCAACAACAACAACAAGTTATATGCCCATATTTAGTGAAAAACACTCATTTCATTAGAATTATGAAATAGATCCTAACTGCCAAGTGGAAGCAAATCAACCAACCAGTGATTTAATGGCCAGACTTTTAGGTTAAAAGTTTAGTGTGGTTTAAATTTTGGAACCGAACTACTACGATTTGGACCATGGTGTTTGGCCTAAACTGAGTCAAACCTACCATTACATCCCAAACTGTCATTAATTTTTTATAAGGTACTTCCTCCGTCCAAAAAAAATACCCCACTTTTCCATTGTCCGTCCAAAATAATAGTTTCTAAAAATAGAAATAATTTTAGTGTAATTTAGAAATGGTACAAGAATGTAAAGTTTTCTCTTTAAAATGTGTGCGAGGTAGAATGGGACAGAACTTTTGGGATGGATAAAGTACTCTTTTGGGACGGATGATAAATTCTTAGTTCAACATTTTGCGTTCAGAAAATTTTATAAGAGGCTAAGCCTTACCCTGAATCAAAATTCTTGCTCCGCCACTGCAATTCCATTACTCTTCCAAATTTATAACTTTCCAAAATCATGACCGTGTGTAGACACCCCATTTTTGACCCTACTAAATAAGATGTTTTACTAGGAGGATTTTAAATTAAAATAAGAGTCCAAGTAACATTAATAATTATGTTACTTACATTAAATAAATATACATGTTCAAATGTTGCACTTATACATTACTAATGTGGTGTAACAATTTATTTTGTAGGATGAATGGGAGA